>ML380350.1:0-49631 GCA_005239525.1 Nicotiana knightiana
GTAATAATCTCAATATTCCTTCCGGATAAACTTTTCCAACTGCGTATTATTCTGAGACCCATGTACAGAAAATAATAACAATTCTCATGGATAATCAAGAATATAGACACCCCTACTATTTCTATGAATAGAGTAATTTATAGAAACTGTGTATTTACTCGTTTCTTCAGTATAATTTGGACCATGCCAAAGGTAAGAAGGGATAGCCTTAACATATCTAAAGTAGGAAAAACTCCGTAATATTCCGTTGGAAACCTTCGTAGATTGAACTTTAGAATCCAAAAATCGGATTAAGCTTCTGCGTTTTGAAATTGATGAATGAAATCTTGCTTTGATTCTTTGAAATTTGAGCGAAATTGCTTCTGATGAATTTTTTTTTTTGGGAAACGAAAATTACCTTCTGCATTTAACGTTTTTCTTGAATACCTTAAGAATGAATTGCTTTTGATCTTCTAATGTATTTGAACCGAATGAATGAGATAGATAAGACTTAAATTAAAGTCTTATGTTTGTTAGATTTTTAATTGGGCTATAAATAGCCACATGGCATAGATGACTTATGAGTCATTCTTAGACTTGTGGCATTTGTGCCACGTTTTTTTATTGAGTGAAATTTTGTTAATTTTTATCCGCTTATCAGTTAACTGGGTAATGTTTCATTACTCGGTAATTAACCAATTACCCGAATAATTTAAAAAATGCCACAAATTACTTAAAATTCTATTTATTTTTAATATACTTTATATACATTATACCACCGTGGTCATACGGTATCTTGCATGGTACTAGTTCATAATTATCGGGTATTATCGCTCGACCCGTATTTTATCCCAAATTGGCCACTTTCAACGAAACTCATTTTCTTTAATCCGTGTACCCCTTTATACTTCATAACACTTTTTTTTATTTATAAAAAGAACGTAAATATGTTAACGTCAAAATGATCTCATTCCGAGTTCACGTCGGTTAACCGAAGATGAAACTTTTAACGTACGAAAACGCGAGATGTGACATCTTTCCCCCCTTAGAAACATTCGTCCTCGAGTGTTTAACCTTTGGGGATTTATATAAACTTGGTAGAGTCGCCCTTGTACACCGCTACTACCAACTCTTCTTGTAGAAACCCAGTAATTTAACGCCATATAGGGCTACAATTATTAATAACGACGATGGCCTCACATGACCAATAACAATAGCTAGCACAAAAGTTCGTACACGCACCTTGAGGTTATGACGTCTCAGTCGAACCCTTCTCTGGAAGAGGAAATAGGTACGGATATCTAGACTTCATGTCTTCCTCGGCCTCCCAAGTCATTTCTTCCACATTGTTGTTCCTCCAAAGTACTTTCACGGTGGCTACCTCCTTATTCCGTAGCTTGAGGATTTGTCGGTCTAGGATGGCAACAGGAATTTCCTCATATGACAAGTCCTCTGTAATATGTACATTATCCGTGGGCACCACTCGGGTAGGATCGCCAATGCACTTCTGTAACATAGATACGTGAAAAACTGGATGGACAGACTCCAACTCTGAGGGCAATTCTAACTCATAAGCTACTTGGTCAACTCTCCGAATGATCCTATAAGGCCCAATATATCGTGGGCTAAGTTTGCCTTTCTTGCCAAACCTCATCACACCCTTCATAGGTGATACCTTTAAGAATACCCAGTCATCACCCCCGAACTCTAAATCTCGTCGCTGCACGTCCGAATATGACTTCTGACGACACTGAGCTGTCAATAATCGATACCGGATAAGCTTTACTTTTTCTATGGCTTGCTGAACCAGGTCTGGCCCATGTAATCCAGATTCTCCAACATCGAACCACCCTATAGGAGACCTACACTTCCGTCCGTAAAGAGCTTCATATGGAGCCATCTGAATGCTGGAATGGAAGATATTATTATACGCGAACTCAATAAGCGGCAGATGATCATCCCAACTACCTTTGAAGTCTATCACACAAGCTCGCAGCATATCCTCCAGTGTTTGAATAGTACGCTCAGCCTGTCCATCTGTCTGGGGATGAAATGATGTACTAAGATTTACTTGAGTCCTTAATCCTTTTTGGAAGGACCTCTAGAAGTTAGCTGTAAATTGATCTCCTCTATCCGAGATAATTGATACAGGGACACCATGCAGTCGTACTATTTCCTTGATATAAAGTCTCGCATAATCTTCTGAGGAATATGTAGTTCTAACGGGCAGAAAATGGGCTGACTTTGTGAGCCTATCAACAATCACCCATATCGAATCGAACTTACGCTGGGTACGAGGTAAGCTTACGATGAAGTACATATTAATTATCTCCCATTTCCAAGTCGGAATCTTCATAGCCTGCAAAAATCCACCGGGTTTTTGATGCTCAATCTTAACCTGCTGACAGTTAGGACACTGAGCAACAAATTCTGCTATATCCTTTTTCATTCCGTCCCACCAATATATTTCCCTGATGTCATGATACATCTTTGTTGCTCCTGGATGGATAGAATAACGAGAATAGTGAGTTTCTCCCATAACCAGCCGACGCAGCCCTGCAACATTAGGCACACACAATCGCCCTTGATATTTGAGGACTCCATCTTCTGTAATTTCAAATGGTGTCTTCTCCTTCTGAAGGGTGGTGTCCCTATAACGAACTAACACAGGATCCTCGTATTGGCGTTCCTTTACTTCAGTTACTAAAGAGGATGTTGTCGTATCTTGAATAGTAATTCCAATATCACCTGAATCTAGTAACCGAACTCCAAAACTAGCTAGTTGATGAACCTCACGAGCTATTCCCCTCTTTTCTGGCTACAAATACGACAGGCTACCCATAGATCTACGGTTGAGGGCATCATCTACTACATTCGCCTTCCCCGGATAGTATAAAATTTCAAAGTCATAGTGTTTAAGTAGCTCCAACCATCTCCTTTGATGTAGATTCAATTCCTTTTGCTTGAAGATGTACTGGAGGATCTTATGATCCGTATAGATATCAACATGAATGCCATACAAGTAGTTCCTCCACATCTTTAGTGCATGAATCACCACAGCTAATTCTAAATCGTGGGTCGGGTAGTTCTTCTCGTGCTTTCTTAGTTGTCTAGAAGCATAAGCCACAACCTTACCATTCTGCATCAGCACACAACCCAATCCAATGCCTGAAGCATCACAATAGATAACATAACCATTGGTCCCTTCTAGGAGCGTTAGAATCGGTGCTGAAGTTAACCTGTCCTTTAATGCCTGGAAACCCCGTTCACAAGCATCAGTCCATTGAAACTTTGCTCCCTTCTGAGTCAACTTTGTTAAAGGTGCTGAAAGGGAAGAAAATCCTTTCACAAATCTCCTGTAATAACCCGCCAATCCAAGAAATCTACGAACCTCCGTCGGTGTTGTGGGCCTAGGCCAAGTCTTTACTACCTCAATCTTTTGTGTATCCACCCGGATGCCTTCACCCGAAATGATATGCCCAAGGAAAGTTACAGAGTTCAACCAGAATTCACACTTAGAAAATTTTGCATACAACTTCCTTTCTTATAGAACTCTGAGCACAGTATGCAGATGACCAACATGCTCATGCTCTGAACGAGAATATACCAATATATCGTCAATAAATACAATTACAAACAGATCTAAGAAAGGCCTGAACACACGGTTGATCAAATCCATGAATACTGTTGGGGCATTGGTCAGACCGAACGACATAACCCGAAACTCAAAGTGCCCATATCTAGTCCTGAATGCTGTCTTCGGAATATCTTCATCTTTAACCCTTACCTGATGGTACCCGTACCTCAAGTCTATCTTTGAAAGGCACTTGGCACCTTGCAACTGATCAAATAAGTCATCAATCCCCGGGAGAGGGTACTTATTCTTGATCGTCACCTTATTCAGTTGCCTATAATCAATACACATTCGTAAGGAACCATCTTTCTTCCTTACAAACAACACAGGTGCTCCCCACAGTGACGTAATAGGTCTCATAAAACCTTTTTCAAGCAAGTCCTTTAGTTGTTCTTTCAAATCTTTCAGCTCTTCGGGGGCCATTCTATAGTGAGGAATATATATTAGGTGAGTATCTGGTAGTAGGTCAATAGAAAACTCAATTTCTCGCTCTGGCGGGAGACCTGGAAGTTCATCAGGAAAGATATCTGGAAAATCATTTACCACAGGGATGGACTGAATGGTTGATGTCTCTACTTCCACATACTGAACCCGAACTAAGTGATAAATACAACCCTTTCTGATCATCTTCCTTGCCTTGAGATATGAAATAAATCTACCGCTCAGCGATGCCGTGTTACCTTTCCACTCCAAAACAGGCTCCCCCGGAAATTGAAATCAGACTATCTTTGATCTACAATCAACGTTGTCATGAAAAGAATCCAACCAATCCATACCCATTATAACACCAAATTCTACCATATCTAACTCGAATAAGTCTGCTACGGTAGGTCGACCATGAACTATTATTATACAACCCCTATATACCTGCTTAGCTATCACCGAATCCCCAACAGGTGTAGATACCTCAAAAGGTTTAACCAACTCAAGTTTTATTTCAAACTTACGAGCAACCAATGGAGTAACGTATGATAAGGTGGAACCTGGATCAATCAGTGCATATACATCATAGGAGGAGACTGATAATATACCTATAACAACATCAGACGATGACTCTTGGTCCTATCGTCCTGCCAACGCATAAATGCGATTCTGAGGGATGCTCGAGCTAGATGTTCCGCCTCTGCCTCTACCATGACTCATTGGTGCATGGGGACCTTGCCCAGGGGGGCGTACTGATGATGACAATCCAGCTACAGATCCCGCTGGCTGAGCTACGCTTGCATTACCTCTCATCGGACATTCCCTCATAATGTGGCCCGGATAACCACAAGTATAACAAACTCCTAATCCCATATGGCAATGTCCAGTATGTTGCTTACCACATTGAGTACATCGTGGCAAGGGTGGCCTAATCTGATTTGACTCACCCCTATACTGAGAACCCGAGGCCCTAAAATTCTGACCAGGACCTGAATATGTATAACGATCAAATCTCTTACTGCCAAACTGCGGGGGCATGCTAGCCCAGGGATGGGATGGATATCTCGAATACTGCTGCCTCTGACCACCTCGAAACTCACCAGAAGGACCCGAAGACCTCGCTCTCTTATTCTGGGCCCTATCATGCTCAAGGTCGTTCTGTTTACGCTCCTCTACACCCTGAGCTTATGCCTGCATACGAGAAATATCCATGTCTGGATGAAGTGAAACCGACATACAATCGTTAAGCAAGTGAGGCCCTAATCCCATCACGAACCGATGAACCCGATCCTCCATCTTAGATACAATAGTGGGAGCATACCTAGCCAACAAATCAAACTGAAGACTGTACTCCCAAACACTCATGTTTCCCTGCCGAAGGGTCAATAACCTATCAACTCTGGCTTGCCTAAGTTCTGGTGGTAGATAATGACGAAGAAAAACTTTTGTAAACTCCTGCCATACCGCTGGAGGGGCATTCTCACCTTTTGAAAATTCCCAAGACTCGTACCAATTAACTACAACATCTCGAAGTCTATAGGAAGCTAGCTCAACTGACTCAGTCGCAGTGGCCTTCATTACCCTTAACGTCCTCTGCACTCTATCAATAAATACCTGAGGGTCCTCATTCAGGTCTGCTCCAGTGAATTTCGTAGGGTCTAAATTAATAAAGTCACGAATCCTTGCACTCACGGACCTATCTGCATGACCGATACCTATTTCCTGACGCCGAGCCTATGCAGCTACTAATCGGGTCAATAAATGAACAACATCTCTCATCTCCTGACCCGGCGCATCCGGCTGAGGTGCTGAAAGTACAGGGGCGGTCGCTGAAGCTGGTGCCCTTTAGAGCTCTTCTGGAAAAGGCGGGGTATGTGAAGTCTGAGATGGAACCTCACCATGAGATTCTCCCCGAGCCCTGGTAACTCATGGCGCTCGACTAGTAGGCTCAGCATCCACGGACTTTCCCTTCTGGACGGCCGTACTCTTTGGGGGTATTGTTGACAATATAACGTATCGTTAGGAACATGAATTCTTGTATTGCACGATCTGAGATAAAAAGAGAGAAAAACATCCTATATGTCATGTAGCCTCATGTTTATAGGTGTGGTGCACGACACACCCATAAACAAGACTTTACTAGACACAGTCTGTAGACAACCCTAGGACAGAACTGCTCTGATCCCACTTCTGTCACGACCCAAACTGATGGGCTGCGACGGGTGCTTGAGTCCTACCTTTCAAACACCTCTAAATATGCGTCTAAAATATGAACCTGAATAACATCTACTGAATTACGAGAACATTATACATGAAGGAAATCTGCACAAAAAGGCATACATACATATACGTACAACATACGTAGGACGAGCCGACAACGCTGCTATAGACACTAATACATCTCAAAATTGGAAGCCGACAAGGCCACATACTATCCAACTAGACATATTGTCTACATACCTCTAATAGAAACATAACTGTATAAAGACAGGTCTAAGCCACGTCATACCCATATATATCTATATACAAATGTATCGCACCAAAATCAAAAGTAGCTCCGGATCAAGTGGAGCACTTCAACTCTCGCTGATCAGGGACCCTAAGAAGGGGGACCGTCAGTTCACCTACCTGCACCTGCAGGCATGAAACGTAGCGTCCCCAGGCAAAAAGGGAAGTCAGTACGAATAATGTACTGAGTATGTAAGGCATATAAATAAATACATAAGAGACATGGAAGGCATATAGAGTAATTGACTCAACCTGTATGTCTGGTTAAATATGTAATAATAAATCACTTTTAGCATCATGCATATGCGTATGAATGTCATGTCGTGCATAGGTATATGTTTCATAACATCATCAGCCTCTGAAGGCATCCCATCATATCATATCAGCCAGTGTGGGAAAAATCATCATCGTATACCAGCTGATCAGGTGATGGTGTGTATATAATGCCATAACCTTTCCCATATCCCATATACATATATATACATACATATATACGCGTATATAACGCCATCTGGTCATGGGTCAATGCACATGTATGAAATGCATGAAAAGTACGTAATAATCTCAATATTCCTTCCGGATAAACTTTTCCAACTGCGTATTATTCTGAGAACCATGAACAGAAAACAATAATAATTCTCATGGGGAATCAAGAATATAGACACCCCTACTATTTCTATGAATAGAGTAATTTATAGAAACTGTGTATTTGCTCGTTTCTTCAGTATAATTTGGGCCATGCCAAAGGAAAAAAGGGATAGTCTTAACATGTCTAGAGTAGGAAAAACTCCGTAATATTCCGTTGAAAACCTTCGTAGATTGAACTTTAGAATCCAAAAATCGGATTAAGCTTCTGCGTTTTGAAATTGATGAATGAAATCTTGCTTTGATTCTTTGAAATTTGAGCGAAATTGCTTCTGATGAAGTTTTTGTTTTTTGTTTTTTTTTTTTGAAACGAAAATTACCTTATGCTTTTAACGTTTTTCTTGAATCCCTTAAGAATGAATTGCTTCTGATATTCTAAGGTATTTGAACCTAATGAATGAGATAGATAAGACTTAGATTAAAGTGTTATGTTAGTTAGATTTTTAATTTGGCTATAAGTAGCCACATGGCATAGATGACTTATGAGTTATTCTTAGCCTTGTGGCATTTGTGCCACGTTTTTTTATTGAGTGAAATTTTATTAATTTTTATCCACTTATCAGCTAACTGGGTAATATTTTATTACTCGGTAATTAATCAATTACCCGAATAATTTAAAAAATACCACAAATTACTTAAAATTTTATTTATTTTAATATACTTTATATACATTATACCACCGTGGTCATACGGTATCTTGCATGGTACTAGTTCATAATTATCGGATATTATCGCTCGACTCGTATTTTATCCCAAATTGGCCACTTTCAACGAAACTCATTTTCTTTAATCCGTGTACCCCTTTATACTTCATAACACTTTTTTTTAAAACGTAAATATGTTAACGTCAAAATGATCTCTTCCCGAGTTCACGTCGGTTAACCGAAGAAGAAACTTTTAGCGTACGAAAACGCGAGATGTTACATAAAACACAAATCTAAATAATATAGAGAAGACTCCAGGAATCTGCGGACGCCAGCAGATCTACCTCGCGTCTCCGTACAAATGCTCCGCTGCTACTTGATAACTCAACTCTAGCCGGAACCTGAATCTGCACAAGAAGTGCAGTATCAGTACAACCGACCTCATGTACTGGTAAGTGCCGAGCCTAACCTCGATGAAGTAGTGACGAGGCTACGACAGAGCATTTATAACATAACCTGGATACAATGTATAATAAAACAAGAAGGGAATAATAAACTAATTAAACGGTAACTTACAACAATTAATAAAATAACTCGGTTAACTTTTCCAGATCTTAGCTATAACCAATCGTCACGAAAATTTTGAAGTTTCAATTTAAAATAACGGTAAAAGCAGAGTAGGGGAACAATAGAATAAAACAGTAAGTTTTTCGGTCTTTATCATATAATTAGTAAATTGCTCCTTGTTGCGGCGCGCAACCCGCTCCCACCTGTCCACCCTTATTGCTCCTCCCTATATATATCACCCTTATTTCTCTTGTTGCGGCTTGCAACCCGATCCTACCTGTCCTCCCTTATTACTCCTTATTGCGGCGTGCAACCTGCTCCCACCAGACAATCACATCTCTTTATTTTAAAAAAAAAAGATTTCACTATTTAGGTCAAAGTCTTTCACAATATTTATGTCTCAACAATTATAAGCAGAAAGTTGTACTATTCAGAAATTTCACCAATTATCACTACACAACGAAACCAACCGAAATGTATCATAAAATATTGACCATCAACTCACCCATTAATGTACCAAAATGAAGTTAATGAACAATTGATACTCCCAAATATGTGAAACAATATCTAACAAACAAGTAAGCAAAACAAGTAGACATGGAGCATCAAAATCATGAAACAACTAAGCCAGGAATCAAATAAATTGGAAAACGGGGAAGGGAACATGCTAAACAGATAATTTGGTGGTGCACAGATACTCGTCACCTCACCTATACACCATACACATGAAATTTCACATAGCATTTAAGTTGGGGATTCCTATTCCCTCAAGTCATGGTTAAACCAAACACTTACCTCAATTCTGCAGGCCACTCACTGCTCAATCACAACTTTTCCTTGAGAATTTGCCTCTAACCCGCTCGAATCTAATCATAATTTGTTCAATATCATTAATTATTGCTAAAGGAATTAAATTTAATGAAAAATCATGGTTTTCCTATGTTTTTCTATCAAAAGACCAAAATCGACCCCGGGCTCGCTTGGTCTAAACTCGAGGTTCGGACCAAAACTCGTTTACCCATTCTTCCCCGAGCCCGGATATGCAATTGGTTTCGGAATCCGGCCTCAATTCGAGGTCTAAATTCTCAAATTTCGAAATTCCTAAGTTCTACCAAAAAATCCCAATTTTTACCATGAAAACTCTAGATTCCAGGTTGAAATCTTGTTAAAAGTAGTAAGAGATTGAAAGGAATTAGTTAGAAATCACTTACCTATAATTTGGAGAAGTTTGAGTCTTTGAAAAATCGCATATGGAGGTTTAGGGTTTGATAGAATTGAAAAATGGGTGAAAATCACGTCTAAAATCCCACTTAACATGCTGCAGTTATTGCGATCATTGCGAACCCTTTAAAATTCCTGCTACCTTCGCATTTGCGACCTAAATGTCCCATTTGCGACTTCTGGTCTTGCTGGGCAGTCTTCGCATTTGCGAAGTAAATCTCGCATTTGCGAGGATGGCCTTCACAGGCCTGATTCGCATTTACCAGGCCTGCCAACTTCGCAATTGCAAAGCCTGATCTCGCAATTGCGAGATGAAAGGCGTGGTGACAGACACCACATGCACCAGCTGAGTTTTTTTAAGTCTAAACACTCCGTAGCCTATTCGAAACTCACCCGAACCCTCGGGGCTCCAAACCAAACATGCACGCAAGTCTAAAAATATCATACGGACTTGCTCGTGCGATCAAATTACAAAGTAACAGTTAAAACTATGAATTCAACCTCAAAACTCATGATTTTCTCAAGAACACTTCCATTTCACTATTTTCTCAACCGGATGTCCAAATTACGTCGAATCAATTACGATTCTCACCAAATTTCACAAATAGGACTTAAATATCATAACAAACCTGTACCGGGCTACGGAACCAAAATACGGGCACGATACCAATGATTTCAAACATTAATTTATTTCCTTAAAATCCAGCGTAATAATTTTCTTCAAAAATTAATTTCTAAAGCTAGGGACCTCGAAATTCAATTCAGGGCATACGCCCAAGTCCTATATTTACTGCAGAGCTCCCGAGATCGTCGGAACACAGATCCGGGTCCGTTTACTCAAAATATTGACCCGAGTCAACTAAAACTAAATGTTAAATTCCAAAATTATTATTTCTCATATTTTGACATAAAAACTTTCCGATTTCGCGCCCGAATTACGCGCGCAAATCGAGGTAATTAAAATTAGTATTTTTAAGGCTAATAAGCCTAGCATAGTGTCTTAATTCATAAGATGACCCTTTGGGTCATCACAATTTGCCATTGTTCCAATTTCTCAACGAGATAAATTGAAACCTAGAGATAATCCTTGTGTATTCCTTGTTTATCCCTTTGCAAAGAAGGGCTATAAGTTTTATAATTTGCAATCCAAATGGTGTTTCATATCCAGAGATGTGGTTTTCCATGAGCAGCATTTTCCTTTTTCCTCAGATTTCTCTTTTCCTGTTGTTTCTGAGTCCCCTTTGTCACCTGCTCTTTTACCTTCTTTTCCCCATGATTGTCCTAAGCCTTCTCCTTCCCCTGATTTTTCTCCCTCACCCATTTCACCTCCCGGTCCTACTTCTGCACCTGTTCCCTCATCTCCTACTCCTCCCAGCACCTCTTCTCCTCCTGCCATAGATGATGTAGTTTCTCCTTCAGTTGCAGTCCCTCATTCTGCCCCTGATTCTTCTTCTTTCAATCCTGATGCTGCCATTCCTGCACCATCCTCTATTCCCCTTAGAAAATCTAATAGACCTCATTATCATCCTTCTCTTAAAGGATTACATCTACAGGTTGTCCACTTCCCTTTCGTGTTCCTCTTCTAAGCCATTAGAATTTGAACCATATCTATATTCCCATGCAGCTCCTATCCCAGCTTGGAAAGATGCTACGAGGAAAGATTTTGAGGCTTTGGAAGCAAATCACACTTGGGATATTGTTGAGCTTCCTAAGGGTAAGAAGCCTATTAGTTGAAAAATGAGTCTATAAGATCAAATACAAAGCTAATGGTGGGGTTGAAAGGTACAAGGCTAGGCTTGTTATTAGGAGGGACACACAGGTTGAGGGAGTGGATTTAAATGAGACTTTCTCACTTGTTGTGAATATGTTTACTGTTAAGTGCTTAATTGTTGTTGGTGTTAAAAAAGAATTGGTCTTTATTTCAACTTGATGTCAATAATGCCTTTCTTCATGGTGACTTAGATGAAGAGGTTTATATGAGATTACTTCCTGGCCTCTCTGTTTCTTCTCCTTCTTCTGTCCCATTGGCCTGTAAGCTGAAAAAATCACTTTATGGGTTGCGCCAAGCCTCTAGAAAATGGTTTTCCAAGTTATCTGAGGCTGTTTATTCTAGAGGCCATTATTCCCTCAATGACTACTCTTTTTTCATCAACGGGTCTCCAGGTCATTTGGTAATATTATCAGTCTATGTTGTTGATATCATCCTCACGGGTGATGATTTGGTTGAAATTTCAGCTTTAAAGCAGTTTCTGGATGATGAGTTTAAAATTAAAGACTTGGGTTTTCTACACTATTTCCTAGGCATTGATGTTACTGTTTTCCCTGATGGAGTTCTTTTAAATCAAAAGAAATATTTTTCTGATATGCTGAAAGAGTTTGATTGTTTGGGGGTCACTTCTGTTGTTAGTCCCCTATAGCTAACCCCAAAGCTCAAGGTTGTTGAATGTGAGGTGTTACCTTCTGTTACCTTCTCCTGAGAAGTACAAGAGACTTATTGGCAAGTTGCTCTTCTTAACTTACAGTCGACTTGATATTTGTTTCGGGGTTCAATATTTGATCCAATTCTTGCACACTCCCAGGATACCTCACATGGTTGCCGCTCTCCATCTGCTCCGGTATCTTAAAGGCACACATGATTTTGGTTTATTTTACTCTAACAATATTATTTCTTTTGTGAAGGCTTACACTGATAATGATTGGGCTGCTTTCCCCGACATTCGCAACTATGTCTCGGGCTATTGTATATTCTTAGGAGACAGTCTTGTTGCTGGAAATCCAAAAAGCAGCTTGTGATTTCTCTCTCATCCACTGAAGCTGAGTATCGAGCTGTCTGGTATGTGGTCGCTGAATTAGTTTGGTTGTCCCGCCTGTTACATGATCTCACAGTCCCTATTTCTTTTCCTATTTGTGTCCTCTGTGATAACATGGCAACTCTTCATATTGCGAAGAACTCGATGTTCCATGAGCGTACAAAGCATATCGAAGTGGATTGTCACTTCATCAGAAATAAATTGGCGGAGGGGTTCCTCCAGTTACCCTATGTTCCCACCTCCAACAAACTTGCCGATGTCTTCACTAAATCATTTCCTGGGGTCCTCTATCATACCTTTCTAGGCAAGTTGAAGGTGAATTCCCTTGTGTTGGGCCTCTAAAGACAAACACTTAAGTTGGCCCATTTCTTTATTTATTCTGTAAATAGATAGTTTTGTATAGATATCCATTCTTTGTATTGTATTGGAGTTAGCCAGATTTAATAGTTTAGTCACAATACATTGTATTAGTTTTGTAAACATTGTGGACCAGGTTTGGCGAAGTATAAACAGTCTGAGGCCCAACTGTATTGAGTTGGCCGACCATTTTCTCTCATTTCATGCCTCGTTTCTATTTTTTCTCTCTGATAAGAAGCATCTAGAATCCCTAATCTCCATTGACAAATTCTTTGATTGGGCTAATGTCTTCTGTGTTATCAGCTATGTTGGGTCAAGTTACATTGACTATAAAAATTCTTCCGTTAAACTAAATTATTGAGCAAATTAATAATTAGGAGTTAATATAATTTTAAAATTTGTCATTTTGTACTTTTTATACGGATACCTCTTTTTAATATCATTGTGGTCGAAGACTAAATTAACTCTCCCAATTATAATACTCCCCAAAGATGGAGTAAATCACTTTCATTGCAGGATTTTTTACATACTTATACACTATTAGAAACTTTCTTACTCTTCCTACTCAAGTTTCAATTTAATTACATCCTATATACAAATTTACCAATTATATACACTTTAAGAATTAAATGAGTATCCATTTATATTAAGAATCAATTATTTCTCATCCTTATTCTCTCTCCCTCATGCGCTCTCTCTCCGTTTCTCTTTCTCTCTCTCATGCACTCTCTCTCTCTCTCTCTCTATACGTCTCTTTCTATCTCTAAATCCCTAATTCCAGTAATGTAGAGCAAAGGAAAAGAGAACAACAATTCCACTATTGACAGCCATTAAAAAGCTTTGAAGCTTTGAATTCGAATTTGAGTTTTTATTATTATTTGTTTGGATTGGGTGTTGTTGCAAATAATTGAGAATATAGTTTGGAGTTTATATCTCAATTTTGAGAGTATTTTGATGAAGATTAGACTTGATTTTGGCTAAATTTCAGATTGAAACTCGAAGAAGAAGAAGAAGAAGAAGAAGAAGAAGAAGAAGAAGAAGAAGAAGAAGAAGAAGAAGAAGAAGAAGAAGAAGAAGAAGAAGAAGAAGAAGAAGAAGAAGAAGAAGAAGAAGAAGAAGAAGAAGAAGAAGAAGACATGACATACATTATATTTACGAAATAGTATTAAACTGTATTCTGTTGTTTATATATATTTTTTAATTTAACTATTGTATGAAGTTGAACAATATAGTATAAACTTGTATTTAAGTTGGATGATATTGTAGTTGTATTTAATTGAGTAGAAATAGTGTATAAAAATTGTAGGTAAGTTGTAGATAAGTTGTATAATATATAATAATTGTATGAAATTTATATTTACTATGTATAAATCAGATACAAAATATACAAAAGACATTGTATAAAAATTGTATTTACGTGGTGTGATATTGTAGTTGTATATAATTGAGTAGAAATAATGTAAGAAAATTATAGATAAGTTGTAGATAAATTATAGATAAGTTGTATAATATATAATTAATTGTATGAAATTTATTTTTACTATATATAAATCATTTGTAAACAACTTGTAAAGATCATTTAATTATTTCTTACGTGCAAAATGACAAAATTTTTAACATAAAACTAAAGAAAATTTGTACCCTATCTATTCTAAGTGGCACATGCAAGTAATGACTCTACCTTTTTCCTGTATTGGAGTTTGAAGTTATAATTGAACAGTTGAAATCATTTGTTTAGAAACGAATTAGCCAGTATCAACTTTATTATGCCTCTGCAAATGCTAAGCTTTGAAGCTGGCAAACAAAGAATTATAAGAAATGAGAACAATGTAAGAAAGATTGTGGCAAATAGTGTCAACTTAAGGTAATAATATACCTTCTCTGCCAAACAATGACAAGACTGGAGTGTTATTTAATTTAGCTAATTTTCAGCGTCGGTATAAACATTACTTCGTTAATTCTTTTTGTTGTGTACCTCTGCAAGTATTTTTGTGAAGATTCAGCAGCTTTTCTATAGTAGATTTACATCTGTTTTGTTTTAGAAACAGAGAATTTTTTATTTTTTTTTTTGGACAAAAAGGAATATGAATTGGTGTAAATGTACACTATGGGTGAAGTTAGCAGATTTAGTTGGGAAACTGTTTACTCGAGATATAGGGAGAAAGAGAGAATCCGTAGAGAAGAGGGGAGAGAGGAGAGAAAAAAGGAAAAAAGGTGTAACTAAATCCTAATGGATTGAGAGCCTTTTAAGGTGAATTGTATATATTTTGTAACTAAAATGTATTTAGGTCAGGTAAATACTAATACATAAACATTTTTCGTAATAATATTTCAAATAGTGTATAGGAATGAAAAAATTCCACGTGTGTATTTTTACATTCATTTACCATATAGGAAACTATATTACCCTCAATGTTTAAGGTTTGATATAATTACATTTAGTATACCTAATTACCAATTATATACCATTTGTTTATTAACTCTACATTAAATGGTATATCTCTCCTAAATCAATGGAACCGTATATTCCACAGAATCCCCCTCCCCCCCCCACGTTTCTCTCTCCCAAACCCACACCCTCACCCACCTATCACCCCCAAACCCACACCCTCACCCACCTATCACCCCCTCTCCCACGTTTCTTTCCCTCCTAAACAAAGATGCTGATCGCTGCTCTTCTTCAAGTATCGGAGATCAAGCCTTTGGCCGTCATCCCTAATTATATACTTTGCCCTAGTTTTACCAGGAGGTGGATGAGGTCCATATTCAACAAGCTCCTTTCACCTGTTTCAAAATCCAGCTTCAATGAGCACAAACATATACAGTCCAATTTCCATCTTTGTTTAGGTTGGTTAGTGAGTGGAGTTTCATTTCTACCAGAACAAAAACATACCTTTCAATGTTATATGGTGTCACTGTTTCTGGATAAGTGAGATTCAGAGCAATACTCCACGGGACTCCCAACTGATCAATGTTAATAGTTAGATCAGGAGTAATAATTGTCCGAGCAGAAAAGTCTACTCTTTTGCCCATCAGATTGCCTCTGATCCGACCTTCTTTTGATTTTAATCTACTACATGTTGATTTAATAGGTCTACCTGATCTTTGGGTAGCCTGAAAAGATAGAATATGTAATTTAGCAAGTAGATGTTACTGAAGATTTCAAAAGATCCAACAGTAAAAAGAAGGATACTCAAGAGAAAATCAGCATACTCTTGGTTGTCCCGGCAGATCATTGTCAAAATATGTAGCTACATGAAATTGGGATCTTCGACATAATTGCATTTTTTGTAGAAATTTTTTAGAAGTTTTAGTCGTTTTTGATTTGTGAAAATAGAAAACAAAGCATCTACAATCAGAATACAAATAATCTATAATTTATCTACAAAATATCTACAAATTGGGTACAATGAATTTTAATATCCCAATTCCCATTTCAATTGTAGCATAATTGGGATTTTCGACATAATTGCGTTTGCTGTAGAAGATTCGTAGAAGTTTTAGTCAGTTTTGATTTTTGAAAACAGAAAACAAAGCATCTACAATCCGAATACAAATAATCTACAATTTATCTACAAAATATCTTCAAACTGCGTACATTGAATTTTAATATCCCAATTCCCATTTCAATTGTAGTATAATTGGGATTTTTGACATAATTGTGTTTGTTGCAGAAGATTTGTAGAAGTTTTAGTCGTTTTTGATTTGTGAAAACAGAAAATAAAGCATCTGCAATTAGAATACAAATAATCTACAATTTATCTATAAAATATCTACTAACTGAGTACATTGAATTTTAATATCCCAATTCCCATTTCAATTGTAGTATAATTGGGATTTTTGACATAATTGTGTTTGTTGCAGAAGATTTGTAGAAGTTTTAGTCGTTTTTGATTTGTGAAAACAGAAAATAAAGCATCTGCAATTAGAATACAAATAATCTACAATTTATCTATAAAATATCTACTAACTGAGTACATTGAATTTTAATATCCCAATTCCCATTCAATTGTAGCATAATTGGGATTTTCGACATAATTACGTTTGTTGCAGAAGTTGTAGAAGTTTTAATCATTTTTTATTTGTGAAAACAGAAAACAAAGTATCTACAATCAGAATACAAATAATCTACAATTTATCTACAAACTTGGTACATTGAATTTTAATATCCCAATTCCCCTTCAATTGTAGCTTAATTGGGATTTTCGACATAATTGTATTTTTTGCAGAAGATTTGTAGAAGTTTTAGTCGTTTTTGATTTGTGAAAACAGAAAATAAAGCATCTACAATCAGAATACAAATAATCTACAATTTATCTACAAAATATCTACAAACTGGGTACATTGAATTTTAATATCCCAATTCCCATTCAATTGTAGCATAATTGGGATTTTCGACATAATTACGTTTGTTGCAGAAGTTGTAGAAGTTTTAATCATTTTTTATTTGTGAAAACAGAAAACAAAGTATCTACAATCAGAATACAAATAATCTACAATTTATCTACAAACTTGGTACATTGAATTTTAATATCCCAATTCCCCTTCAATTGTAGCTTAATTGGGATTTTCGACATAATTGTATTTTTTGCAGAAGATTTGTAGAAGTTTTAGTCGTTTTTGATTTGTGAAAACAGAAAATAAAGTATCTATGTGCAATTAGTTAGTTAATCTACTTTCTTTGTGTTCTGATTGGTCATCATCCTTTCATCACCAGTCATGAAAAAGAGGAAAGGGGTGAGAGGGGGTTACTTATAACCTGTAACATATTTTTCTGATTACATTCAGTTTTTGATGTATCAATGTGCAAATTCTTGGTTCTTTAATAGTTCCCTAGATAAATAACATGCTTTATGAAACGACTTTTCTTTGTAGTTCTCATTATTAAAAAAGCATTATTTTTCAATATTGAATCTCGCAAATATGTCAAGTAACTGCAATGCTAAAAGGAATTAATGAACTGACGGAAATTTTGTTACTAGATTTTTAGTGTTGACATATATGGAAAAACATTTGTATTTTCCAACAGATATTAAAAAAGAAGAGGAGAAAAAAAGGAAAAGAATGTAATTAAATCCCTTGATTGAAGACGCAAATAAGGATTTGGGAGCCTTTTAAGGTGGATTGTATATATTATGTAAACAAAACTTGTTTATGCTGGGTAATTAGCTAAACATGAACATTAAGGGTAATAAAATTTCAAATAGTGTATATGAATGAAAAAATCTCATTCACATATAATTATACTAGATTAGGAAAGGCCCGTATATGAGCCCAACAATGCAATTTTATTAAAATTATTGTTTGTTGGTGTTTAGTTACTTTTGATAAATAAATAATAATTATTATATCTAGTTAGTCATGGATAGAGAATGATATTGGGGATCACAATTTATAATTAATTTATTTTAATAATTTACATAAAATTAAACTATAAATTATAACTTACTAAGTTGCTCCAATTAACATAAAAAAGATTTCGTGATATAATACTCATTTTAACCTCCAGTCAATGTCAAACACAAACATCAAATTAAAAATTTGATATCAATAGTATTAAGTAAAATACATAAGTTACCCTCTGAATTATGCATCAAATTCCTGTTACACACTTTCTGAGCACAAAAATTATCTTACACACTCAACTTTCTCAGCGTGTGTCTAATACACACCTCTTTTTTGTTACCAGTATAAAAAAATATGTGGAACGTCACCCACCAATAAGACCATGACACGTGTCATTATTATTTTTAAAGAGAAAATATTTAAAATTACTCTTATACACTCAATTTAAGAAATCCTCTAACATTTTCATCATCTTTTGCCTTCCCCCAAAGTTAACGCCACTGGAAAAAAGCCATTGTCATTGCTTCTTAACCTTCACGCATATTTAATTTTTATAATAAACTCAAGACCAAGAATGAAAGAGATGAAACTAAGATTGCAATTCCTCTGTTCCCCTATTTTCTTCCTCCATTTTCAGATCTCATACCACAATTAAACAAAGCAAATCAAATTTAGTTTTTTATTTTCATTAATTAAACAAATCTCGTTTTCTTGAATTAAACAACTTCAGTGTGAATAAAATCTCAAATCTTCCCTTATATGACAGAAACTGAGTGGGCGATTTTATCATTTCAATCAATTCTTATGAAGTACAAAATATTATTTATGTAAAGATTATATGTTTAGGTGGATTTTAATGATAGAAAATGAAGCACGAGAAGTTTGGAACTTTATTTTAAGGAAAAATTACAGTACCTTCATTAAATTCTTCATCATGAGTTTTGGTAGATTTTATAAATCGCAGAGAAAGAACAAAACCGGAAGGGTTTGGGGAAGACCGGGGAGGAGGAGGGGTGTTCCTTGTAGTTTAGGAAAGACCGAGATAAAAGGGATACTTATAAACTTTTTTAATTTGATAAAATTGAAAATAAGGAAAATAATACTATTATTTTGACACGTGGCACTAAAATATGGATTTCGAAAAAATATTTACAAGTTTTACGCATTCTTTTTTTCTTGTTAAGCATCCTCGAGCCACGTAGCAAAATAGGTGTGTATTAGACACACTTTGAAAAGGTTGAGCGTGTCAGATAATCTTCGTGGTCAGAAAGTGTGTAATAGGAATTTGGTCCTCATGGGGTATTATTTTCTCACTATATTTGAATATTTTATAAGAGAATACATTAAAAAGCTACAAGTGCTATCTATATTAATAATTTTCTAGAATAAAAAGCATATCAATCTGTCTGTAAACTAATCCGGATAAATCCAAATTGGTCTCGCAAATCAATCAACTACTTGATGAAAGTTAAACGAACAACATCATTATTTACAATACGATAAAAGATGAAAAATTATGATTTTATATCTTGTATACATCAAAATTAAGAGAAATTCTTAATTTTGCATTTTTAATGAAGTAATTTACTACTTCAAACAAAGAGAATAATTAGCACTAAAATAAATATGAACATGATATAAATTGTAGTAATTTAATATAGTAGTTCAAATTATATTTCATAATGAAATAATATAAAAATTATAACAAATATGTTTAAGACAATCTATTGATAGTTGAAAACTTATCATGGAAGAATAGAGTTCAAACCATATAGATTAAATTATCACATCAATTAAGTATATAAGATATAGCCTCCTAGTACAGTAAGAACATATCTCATTAGTTAAATTAACTTTTGAGGTTTAACAAACTATATTTTTTAAATTTACTTTTGAATATGAAACTATTTAGTTTGAAATCGCTTTCAAATAATATAGATAGATGAAAACCATTTAATTTTTATTTTTAAATTGCTTTTAAGATAGTATGAGTAAAGATGAAAATCTTGTAAATATCGATACTTCTTTTTGTTGTTGTATTATTTTACTTTCTCTATGAAAACTTCTGTTTGAATAGAAATATAAATATATATATCTGTATATATATAATCACGACAATTATTCACAAAGTAATCTTTATGGCATTTCTTCATTAATCTTTACCAACAGAGATTGGTCCGATGTCGACAGTAAAGGCAAAGGGGGAGACATAGTAAGGCAGAGAAAAACAATTACAGAGGTTTATGTTACCATAAAACAGATGCAAACATCCTACCTCAAAGAAGGATTAAAGGACGGACGTTGTAGTAAAATCTTCAGAAAATGTAGTTGTTGCCTTTCAAGAAAAGATTAATTTGGTTGAGTAAATCAAGTAGTCACTTTCTCTTAGGCTGGTTTTATAGCATGATACAATTGCCTCCCTTACATATTGTTTTTGTAGCTAAATAAATGTCGTCTAAAATATCATCCACGAGGCTTCCTCAAGCTCTGCCAGCACTAATTGTTGTTAGGTCATATGGTAATATTAGAGTTTAAACTATGCTATAAGAAATGTTAATACACCATTAAATAACTCAAAAGATAATTCTAAACTACTGTGTGTAGCAAATATTGTTCGGTAATGTAGAATAGATGGTACCTAATTAGCTTTAAAATGTTAAATGCACCGGTAGTGTAAAATCTTTTTATTATGTCACTAGATAAATTTTATTTTTTTTACCTTAATCTTAATCTTTCTAAAACCTAAGCTTGGACAGAGACCACTAACATACAATTCATTGATTGATGGTTTGTGCAAGTTTGTTCGGTGAGAAAATGTTAGAACTTCGTTAATTGAGATGGTAAATTTTAATATTTATCCAAATATGTTCACCTTCAACATATAGTGATAGATGAACTATGCAAAAAAGTAAAAATTGAAGATACCGATGAAGTAATGAGACACATGATTGAAAAATGGTCGCCAATAATAAAATAATGAATGGATATTGTTTGCGTGGTCAAGTAGATAGAGCGAGGAGAATTTTTTATTCCATGATAGATAAGGGAATTGAGCCTAATATTTTTAGCTATAACACACTAATAAATGAACATTGTAATCAAAAGAAAATGAAAGACGCCATGCATTTGTTTCTTGAAATTTCTCGAGATGGATTGAAACCTAATTTTTATACCTGCAATACTATTATGCAAGGTCTCCTTAAAGTTGGAAGAACTAATTGTGTGCAATAATTCTTTGTTGAGATGCTATATGCCGGACATAATCTTGATTTATGCACTCATCGCACTTTGGTTGATGGTTATTTTAAGAATGGACTTGTTGAGAAAGGTATGACGCTATTTTATAAGTTGAAAAGAGAGAGATAATATTATATTGATATTGAACTTTACAATGTTATTGTTGATTGTTTGTACGAAAATGATAAATTCGACAAAGCTCATATTATTTTTGAGAAGCTTTCTTTAATAGGTTTACATCCTAACGTGGTAACATACACTATAAAATAATTAACGAGTTTTGTCTAGAAGGATTGTTTGATGAAAGATAAAAATATACTAAGAAAAATAAAGGATAATAGTTGTTTGATAAACAATGCAACTTACAATGTAGTTGTGCAAGGATTTCTTAGAAGAAACAAGATTAGTAAATTGACGACTTTCTTAAAGGAAATGAATGGGACGAGCATCTCATTTGATGCAACTATAGAAAATATAGCAGAGGATTCTTCTTTGCTCACTACAACAAATTTGACATAAGGTAACACTAATTTTAGACTACACTTGCGAACTGTTGTCACAAGCATATAAGAGAACGTTTTTTTAGGGGTAGCCTTTGTCTCCAACTTTTGGCTCCGAGGTTTAGGCTATATTTTTTTTTTTGTCCATGAAAGACAAACATTGAATTAAACAGTAAAAGACTTACATTTTTACTTACATATGGGAAAACTTTATTTTATTATTTTTTTTAAATGTGTTTGTCCATAAAATTTTACAAGTTTTTGAAATATTCGAAAATGAGCTTTTCAAAAATCACTTTTTCAAAAAAAAAAATTTCCCAACTCACAAAACTAAAACAAATTTTCAAATGAAATGCATTTCCAAACATAATTTCAAATTCTAAATACCATTTTTCAACTTAACTCCAAATATTAATTTTTTTTTCAAACATTATAATTTTATTGTCTACTAAAATTTTCATCAAAAATTTCCTTCCCAACCTCTTAATAAAATATTTTTTCCCCATTTTGAAAAGGCAAATGAGGGTACCCGCTATTTGGCTAGTTTCTATTTTGAATTTTCATTCCCAATTCCTCTGCCCCAATTCATCTATATTCTTTTCCCAAATTCATTCTCTTCCTAATTACAACGACATCTCAGAGGAAGAAAGAGTTAACTTCAGTCTGTTGCTACTTCTAATCGTCAAAAACCCTAGCCAAATTTTAGGGCTATGGCAGTTTAATCTCTGTGAGTACTTTCTTCTTTTCTCTCTTCGATTTTCTACTTCTTTCTCTACACTAGAATAGAAAACTCTTTACAAATTTACAAATCTCAAAACCAGTAGTACAAGTCATAAGCTCTACTAAGTTTGCTAGATAAACCTCTAAATAGAATTGTTTCAAAATAAGGATTAACAGTGTGAATACAACATCAGAATATGACTCCGAAACCTGCGAACACAGCATCACGTTTACCTTGAGTCTCTCCAGCAAGATCCGTACAGCTGATAAGCGATCGACTGACTTCGATATACTTGGATCTGCACAAAAAATGTGTAGAAGTGTAGTATGAGTACACCACAACGGTACCCAGCAAGTATCAAGACTAACTTCCGTGGAATAGTGACGAAGAACAGTCAAGACACCTACTGGACTAAATAACCTAAGCGAGTATAAGTGTAGAATTAACAGAATGCGATATCTCTATAAATCTACACACAATGACAACGATAATATGGTACTTGAAATAAGAAATAGAAACAACAATTAGCAGCAGAACACAACAAGTAATGACACATTAGAGAAAGATGAACATAGTCTAAATCCGGTGAACACAATTAAAAGAAGCGCATGTAGCAACTAGATGAAAATAATCACTTTAACAACAATTTTTATCCAATAATCTCCACGAGGTATCATATCTCAAAATACTCACAAGCCACGGGTCCCACTTTGTGAACCCTAAATACTTGGCATCTTGTGCCCTCATTTCAACTAGTAACTACATGGACGACTCATGGGCCAATAGAACCATTGTCACATAGAAGTTAAGTAGACGAGGGTGTGTATAAATACTCAATAATATCAGGAACCATCTTATTAAACTGATAGAAGTGATTAACTTTGTGTTTGCTTGTGAAAGTGTTCTGACACAGTTCAGGCCAATTAGTAAGTATAGAAAAAATGAACATCACATAAGAATGTTCCCCACAAATTTCACAAGGTAAAAAAAAACTCACACAGGTAGATATGCCGCTACACAAATATCAACAACAAGAATGTACCCAGACCATCACAAATCAATCCTTGACATAGCCCACCTTGTCTCCCCACGAGCGCAATAATAAAGTAAATGCTCGCCTTGTCTCGCCACATGTGCATAATAATATTCTCACCTTGTCCTGCCACATGCGCAACCCACATATATAGCCTGCCTATTCATACCGCATGTGCACATATCAATAGCAACGATAGCGCCGCATAAACCTCGTGCAACACAACAACACCCGCACGGTAGAGACCTCATGCATCACAACAACATCCGCACGACAGAAACCTCATGCTACATAATACTAAGTACAACAACAACAATGAAAATAACACAAAAGTACGACAAGTAACTCAACTTGAGAGCTTTCGATCACAAAGAACCGGTAGAACGAGTTCACAAAGAGAATACTAGTCACAGTAAGAACAACTCTACAAGGGAGAAATGATATGTAACAACGATCAGACAAAGTACAATTCAACAACTAGGGAGATAACACAGGTCAATAATTCCAAATAAGGATAAGTAAACTAAGATATGGGATAGCTAAACTTCTTTTAGGGTTGAGCAATTACGAAAGAGATACAACAACTTCAATTAAGGGTACGCAACAGAAAGATAATCATAACCTCAATTAAGGATGAACAATTACAGAAGAGATAATTATACTTTCAATTAAGGAAAAATGATTAGGGAGGGATAGCATGGCAATAGAAGAGGTATCAACTTTAGTTAAGGCACATAAGAGTCAAATAGACAATAAGGGTGGATCATGAAGCAATTAATTCCAATTAAAACACGTAAATGTGAAACTAGTGAGTATGGATCTCAATCATAGCAAACTAACTTCATATCTAGTGAACATAAGGACCTAAGATCCCTAAAAGGTCAACTTTTCACAAATAATCCCGGGCACATACTCGTCACCTCCGGACGGCTCAAATCTAGCCAAAATAACTTCGAAGCATAAATAAAACTCATAAGATACTATTCCAGATAATAAACTTCAATCTTTATCAAAAACTAAAAATCAACCCAAAAGTCGACCCCCTGGTCCGCTCCTCGGAACCCGACAAATTTTATAAAATCTGAATATCCATCCCGATACGAGTTCAACCATACTAAAATTATCAAATTTCGATACAAATTCGTCCATCAAATCATCATTTTGTATTTTGAAAGTTTTCTTCAAAATCCCCATTTTTCCTCAACTCAAAATAATAATTTAATGATAAAAATAAATATAGAAGCATGGAATATAATGAATTCTAGGTAAAGAACACTTACCCGATTGATTTGCTTGGAAAACTCACAAAGAATCGCTCAAAACCGAGCTCTAGAACTCCAAAAATGTTTAAAATGGATAACCCTCGGAATAAAGAACTATATATTCTGCTAGTGAATACTGCATTGCGATCGTGAAGAGGAAAAAATGAAGGCTGACCAAATTTTTCTACACGAACGCGACAGCATGCTCGCGAACGCGGTGAACATGAACCCAGACTCTATGTGAACGTGTCTATGCACTCGCGAACGCGAAGAGAAATTTACCTGATGCCCCAAATCTGCCTTACCTCTACGCGACTGTAGACATGTGAATGGAAACGCGAAGGAAAAGATCTTCCAACCTTCGCGAACGTGAGCCTCCCTTTGCGAAATCAAACGAACAACACATCAAACACAGAGCCAAACAGGTTCAGCAATACTCAAATAACAACCCTTCACATAAGGATAATTGGGGACTAGGGACACATAATACACATATAATAAACATAAGTCTCTTGCAATTAAGGGGGTAGCTAATAGTATAAATAGTGAGACATGAATTCAGGAATGCTAATTAGAACATAGTCACAGAATCAGAAGTGCTTAGGGGGGTTCATGGGATTGGGAGATGACATAGTATAGGATTTCATAGCAGTAGTGAGGACAGAGAAGCACTAAACATGATTGAGCATAGCATTAGGGAAACTTAGGGTAACAAATCAATAAGGCATACCAGAACTAGGCTACTAGTATACAAGCATCAAAACAGAATTGAGTCATACTGAATCAGATTACAGGTTTATAAGAATATGTTAATCCTAAAGAGTTAAGACATAATTAGCATACTAGATGAAGCAATGATGCAAAGAGTTCAATTACATGTTGAACAACAAAACAATAGATAGAAACATATCAGGAACATGATAAACTGAAGCAGTAAAAGGAACATATTGGTTTTGGGACTTAAATTGAAAATCAGAACATACCAGTAAAGGGACAGTAAACACAAAGGTGAAGGGGCAGGAGAGCACAATAGTTAGCCTTGGCTTGCAGCCGGCTAACTTAGAATTATAGTAAGTGACACAGAAAGAGAGTAGAAAGCTTTGAGTGTAAGAGATAGAGTTTGAACTAATGTGTTCGTGTCTGTTTAGTGTCAATGAGAGAGAACATATATAGCAGTTTGAAACTAGGTAGGATAAGGTAACAATCAAAGTCAGGCAGTGATTGAGGAATCAGAATCAATCAACATAATATCAATATAAGTACTCCCTTCAATTAAGGAGTTAACTTTGAACGGTAACAGACATGTGATAAATAAGGAAAGATACCATATGACTGGAATATAACACAATAAGGAAATAATTTCAGCATAGTACCAGTATAGAACATGTAATTGAGACTAGGTTCAGAGGATTCTAATTAAGGAAATAACATAAGAATTAATTTGACAGCATCGTCGACCATAAAATAAGGCAAGAAATAAGCTAATGTCGGAAAATCAGCAGGGAAATCATCATAAGGGATTAGTGAAAGGTATCAATCATATGGAATCAAGGGTTCAAATAGGAATTAGTATTGACTAGGGGGAATCAACACAAATTGCATAGAATAAACACATGATAAGCAAGGCAGAAGGCAAGAATTAGAACCCTAATATACATGGTAAAGTAAAGATCATATAGAATCAAGGATTCAAACTGGAATATAGTACTGATAAACATAAACCTCTGAGAGTAAGCGAGGTAAGCACATGATAGGCAGAAATAGGAAGAATCAGAAACCCTAGTAAGTTAAACAGGGCGAAAATCACAAAAATACTCAGACTAATCGAAGCAGTAAAGATAAACTCGATACCCAAAGATTAAACCAAGAAACTTAGGGTTTTCAACATAATAAAATTAGATGAAGGAAAAACTTTAAAAAAATCGTTTAAACACAGTGAAAATCACATCATAACACTAAAGTCAGATGAAGAATCATTTTTTTAAAAAAAGGGGTTAAGAAACCCTAGTTTGAAGATGAAGAGATGCTTTAGGAAAATTGGAAAATCTTTAAGAAAAGAACAAAATAACTCGGAATATACCCAAATCAATTGCAAATCTAAGAAATCAAGTGTTAAAATTAGGGTTTCAGAGAGAGAACCCAAAGAGAGAGAGAGAGAGTCAGCTTAGAAACCACAGGTTCTAGCCGGAGATGGGAGGATCTTACTCAGATGGCCATGGACGGCCTAAGAATGACATGAAAGCCATGAGAGGTTATCACGGACCCCGGGTGGTGGATGAATAACCAACCGGTCCTTTGAGGACCTCAGGGATGGAAGAATTGAGCCATAAAGGCTAAGGGGTAGGGAACCGCCATTGTTACCGGTGAACCAGAGAATGGAGAAGGGATTAGGGTTTGATGCAGAGAGGATTGAGAGATAAAGGGAAGGGGATGACGACGGATAGAAGATGAGAGAAATGAGAAGTGAGGGTATCAACAGCTGCCCCTCTTTACCCGGAAAAGATGAAAAGTTTGTCGGGTAAATACATGATGGCCAGTTTTGACCGAGCGAAACGGTTTGGAGTGATTTAGGCTGCACCCTGGCTTCTGAGCTGCCTACATATCCCTGTTTTTACAGGAATCATGTCGTATGTAGTTACGGATCCATCGGCGAAGTACCGGTGAAGTCATCACAATAACAGACGCAACATCTAGGGCTAGATGAATAAACGGTTCTACGAGAGAGGTTAGGTTTGATATGGCCGGGAGAACTGGAGCGGGATTGCTCCTGCGGGGTAGCTATCGCTTGCCGATTTTCCTGCAAATACAAGCAAAACAGGCGTATACTATGCATAAATTTAAACATCATGCAAGCTCCCGTTGGACTATGAATGTTGTCTTCGGACGGTTAGGGATGACGTCCTCAGACCATGATGTCCTGGGACATGAATTGTTTGATGAAGGATTCGCAGGCCATGAAATGATGTTCTCGGGCCATGAAGATGGTGCCTCCGAACTATGACGCCCTTGGAAAAGTTGGCGATAGTTCAGCCCATGATATAATATGATGCTTGACAAGACAGAGCTTAGTCTTGCGAGTTGAAGGGCGGAGCTTATCCCGAAAGAGAAGCGAAGTAAAATGTGCTTGAGAGACAGTGCTTAGTCTCGATGAAAATGTAAATTGGAGGCAGAGCTTAGCCTCATGCAGATAGGAAGGCAGCGGTTAGCCTTATGCAAATGGGAGGTAGAGCTTAACCTCGTGCAAAAATAAAGACAGAGCTTCGTCTCATGCAAATGAAGGAAGGGCTTAGCCTTATGCAAATAGGAGGCAGATGATTATCCTTATGCAAATAGGAGGCAGATGATTAGCCTTATGCAAATGGGAGGTAGAGATTAACCTCATGCAAAAATGGAGACAGAGCTTAGTCTCATGCAAATAAAGGCAGGGCTTAGCCTTATGCAGACGGAAGGCAGATGGTTAGCCTTATGCAAATAGGAACAAACAGCAAATGCTAGTAGAATTTCTTAGCTGGTAATAGGTTGTGGTATTGCGATTGTTGCGAGAACTGTGACTATGGAGCATGTTCTCCCTTTTGTGTTGATAGTAAACTTTGCATTTGCGACTATGTTGAAGTTTGTGACTTCGAAACCTGTTTGTGTTTTACTCCTGCATCCAAAGAAAAATCGTGAGATCTGTAGGTGGGGAAGGTTGGTTCGTATCTCCGCTGGCTTTTCTTGCTTCGCTCTGCTTGGTCTGATGATTCTGTTTGTGTCATCGGGATAGCGTTTGCTAAACAGAGCTATATTTTGAAAAAGTGCATGATTTTATAAAGACATAGTAAAAAATATATTTTGAGAAATTTAGATGAACCGACAACCGTGACATGGTTCAAGACATTGCAACCACTCATGCTACGGAATTTTGAGGGTCATTCTCAAAATTCTACCCCACTTTAGATGGTTGATGATTCTGACCGTTGTTCATGTTGCGATCGGCTGAACTTGCTTCGGAATTTTGAGGGTCCTCCTCAAAGTTCTGCCCCAGTTTCCAATTGCGGGGGGAAATGAGATTTTTATTGAATTATGACCAAACCCATAGGGCTGCCTACGTATCCCCTCTTAAACGGGAATCAGGTCGGGTGTAGTTCAGTTTACATCATTGAAGAAAAGCATAGAAAGTTACACATAATATCGTTTGACTGCATCTAAATTGATTGGCTTTGGCCAAACTTCTCCATCCATTTCTGCAAATATGAGAGCTCCTCATGTCAATACTCGGTGAATCATATATGGACCTTGCCAGTTGGGAGAAAATTTCCCTTTGGCTTCGTCTTGATGTGGAAAGATCTTCTTTAACACCAGCTGCCCCGGTGTGAACTGTCTTGGCTTGACTCTCTTGTTGAAGGCTCTGGACATTATATTCTGATAAAGTTGACCATGACATATTGAATTCATCCTTTTCCCATCTATGAGGGCCAACTGCTGGTAGCGGCCTTTTATCCATTCTGTGTCGCGGAGCTCAGCTTCTTGTATGATTCTTAAGAATGGGATCTTCACTTCAGCAGGGATAACAGCTTCCGTACCATAAACCAGTAAATAAGGAGTTCCCCTGGTTAATGTGCAGATTGTGGTGCGGTATCCCAGTAAGGCGAATGATAATTTTTCATGCCACTGTTTGTGCTTCTATATCATCTTTCTCAATATCTTTTTGATGTTCTTGTTGGCAGCTTCCACAGCTCCATTCCTCTGTGGTCTATAGGCTGTGGAATTTTTGTGCTTGATTTTGAAAGTCTCGCACATGGCTTTCATCAGATCACTGTTGAGATTGGAGCCGTTGTTGGTGATGATTGACTCCGGAACCCCGATTCGACAAATGATACGATGACGGACAAAGTCTGCCATGACTTTTGTAGTCACTGCTTTGTATGATGCCGTTTCGACCCATTTGGTGAAGTAATCAATAGCTACTAGGATGAACCTGTGTCCGTTTGAAATTGTGGGCTCGATTGGTCCAATAACGTCTATTCCACAGGCGACAAACGACCAATGTGAGCTTGTTTCATTGAGATCATTTGGGGTACCTTTATCATATCTACATTTACCTGACATCGATAGCATTTCCGAACATATTGGATGCAGTCTGTTTCATGGTCATCCAGAAGTAACTGGCTCTGAGTATTTTCTTTGCTAAGACAAAACCATTCATGTGTGGGCCACAAGTCCCATCATGTATCTCTTCAAGTAGTCTGGAAGCTTCCTTTGCATCAACACATCTCAATAATCCCAAGTAGGGAGTTATCCTGTATAGGTTTCCTCTGCTGAGAAAGAAATTGTTGGACAATCTCCGGAGTGTGCATTTTTGAGTGTGATTTTCAAGCTCTGGGTACTCTCCCTTTGACAAGTATTCCCTGATGTCGTCGAACCATGGTCTTCCGTTTACTTCTTCTTCAACATGGGCACAATATGCCGGCTGGTTATGGATCTTCACTGGAATAGGATCAATGAATTTCTTATCTGGGTGTTGTATCATGGATGATAGAGTGGTCAATGCATCGGCAAACTCGTTCTGAATTCTGGGGACGTGCCAAAATTCTGTCTTCGTGAACCTCTTTCTCAAATCCTGCACATGGTGCAGATACGGCAGTATCTTGGAATTCTTGGTAGCCCATTCTCCTTGTACTTGGTGTATTAGCAGGTCTGAGTCACCAATTACTAACAACTCCTGGATATTCATGTCAATGGCCATATTGAGCCCTAAGATGCAGGCCTCATATTCTGCCATATTGTTGGTACAGGGAAATCTGAGTTTGGCAGATACCGGGTAGTGTTGACATGTTTCCGATATCAGGACAGCTCCAATGCCGACTCCTTTGAAATTGGCTGCTCCGTCGAAGAACATTCTCCACCCGTCATAGGATTCTACAATGTCTTCCCCTATGAATGACACTTCTTCATCGGGAAAATACGTTTGCAGGGGTTCGTATTCTCCTCCCACGGGATTCTCGGCAAGATGATATGCCAGTGCTTGCCCCTTGACCGCTTTCTGAATCACATAGACGATGTCGAACTCACTCAGCAAGATTTGCCATTTGGCCAGTTTGCCAGTGAGCATGGGCTTCTGAAAGATATATTTCAAGGGATCCATCCTTGACATGAGATAAGTTGTGTAGGCACAGAAGTAATGCCTCAGCTTCTGGTCTACCCAAGTTAGAGCACATCAGGTACGTTCCAGTAAAGAATACCGTGCCTCATGTGGAGTGAACTTCTTACTCAAATAATAAATAGCATGTTCATTTCTTCCTGTGTCGTCGTGCTGCCCCAGAACGCAGCCAAAAGCTCCATCTAATACCGCAAGGTAGAATAGCAAGGGTCTACCTGGCTCTGGCAGGACCAAGACTGGTGGCGTTGACAAGTATTCCTTGATTCTGTCGAAAGCTTTTTGACAATCCTCGGTCCATTTAGTTGCAGCATCCTTCTTTAACATCTTGAAGATCGGTTCACATATGATCGTGGACTGGGCTATGAATCGGCTGATGTTGTTAAGGCGTCCCAGGAAACTCATCACATCTTTCTTTTTCTTTAGTGGTGACATTCTTGGATGGCTTTGACCTTTGATGGATCCAGTTCTATTCCTCGGCGGCTGGCGATGAACCCAAGCAATTTCCCAGCAGGAACGCCGAACGCACACTTCGCGGGGTTTAATTTCAAGTTGTACTTTCGCAACCTATTGAAGAACTTTCTCAAATCTGCTGTATGGTCGGTGGCTCTTTTGGACTTGATTATGACGTCATCCATATACACCCCAATTTGTTTACGTATCATATCATGGAAGATAGTGGTCATAGCTCTTCATATAGGTGGCCCCAGCATTCTTTAGGCCGAACGGCATCATCTTATAACAGTAAACTCCCCACAGTGTAATGAAAGCCATTTTCTCAGTGTCTTCCTCGTCCATCCAAATCTGATGGTAACCAGCAAAGCAATCCATGAACGACTGAAGCTCATGCTTGGCGCAATTATCAATCAGGATGTGTATGTTCGGGAGAGGGAAATCATCCTTCGGACTGGCCCGGTTGAGATCTCGGTAGTCGACACAAACCCTGACCTTTCCATCTTTCTTGGGCACTGGCACGATGTTGGCTAACCATGTCGGATATTCAACTACCCTGAGAAACTTAGCGTTGATTTTCTTGGTAACTTCCTCTTTGATTTTCAGACTCATATCAGGCTTGAATTTTCTGAGCTTCTGCTTTACCGGCGGGCACATTGGATTGGTTGGTAACTTTTAAGCCACAATGGATATTCTTAGACCAGTCATGTCATCGTTCGACCATGAAAATATGTCTTCATACTCTTTCAAAAATTATGTGTATTCCACTTTCTCTGATGGCGATAGATGAATATTGATGCGATTTCCTTGACAGTTTCTGAATCTCCCAAGTTGACTATCTCATCTCCGTCCAGATTGGACTTAGGTTTATTTTCAAAATCCTCAACTGCTCTGATAATTTTATCGGGTATGGTATCTTCTTCTTCTGAATCACTGTGCTTTTGTTGCATTGTCTCATTGCATGTCACATTCATTGGCTTCATAAAAATGAATACAGATTAGTTGAAACATAAAAGTGATTTTTGAATGTTTTGGAACATTGGAGATTTTATTGGAAAACGCAAAAAATGGAAATTCAGAAAAGGAAATCATTAACAAAATGAAATAAACAATGCTTGTTCATGCTTGCTACCCCGGGACTCGTCGGGCCTTGGATGGTCTGACAATCCAATTCTTGAGAAGCGATCCCTTGCTCACAGTTTGGATGGTAGGGCCTTCCTCTTCCTCCTCCTCAACAATAACACAACAGTCCATGTCACCATCTTCCAGGAATAGATCTTTCAAAGCTGCTAGAATTTCTTCTTCTTCTGACCCTCATATGATATCAGCTTGCCGGAAAGTCTGCTCCAAATGTGGTATAGGTTGTTCCAATGGATAGTAGGGACCGTGCCATGGTGCCATGGTGCTTCAACTGTATTGGTTTGGAAATCCCTTGAAGATTTTTCCCGATTCCTCTGCCAGGCTCGTATCCACTCCAGTTCAATATTCTTTTGATATTACTGTCCCACCATTTGTCTTTATCCACTGCATTGACCCGTTCAATGTGGTGGTAGGTTTCTCCACCCAGCCTTCTTCTACCCTCAATGACCGGGATGGTTTGGCGACTATAGATAGGGTTGCTTCCATCTCCGTGGATGATTACTTCCTGGTGGTTCCATTCAAATTTCACTGCCTGATGCAATGTTGATGCCACAACCCCAGTGGCATGTATCCATGGGCGTCCCAACAATAGATTATAGGATGCCGATATGTCTATCACCTGAAATTCAATTTCGAACCATGTAGGTCCCACCTGTAGACAAAGACTGATCTCGTCGATGGTAGACCTCTGAGAACCGTCGAAAGCCTTTACATTCATAGATCCTTATTTTATATTGTGCAGTCCCTTGCCCAATTTCTTGAGTGTTGTCAATGAACAGATGTTGAGGATGGATCCCCCGTCGATCAGAATCCTGGTGATGAAGTACTCCTAACATTGCACAGTGATGTGTAGTGCTTTGTTATGACTTAGACCTTCAGGATGCAGCTCGTCCTCGTGGAAAGTGATCTTGTGACTCTCTAGTACTTGACCTACCATATTGGACTTTTCTCTACTAGTTATGTTATTTGGCACATATGCTTCGTTCAGCACTTTCATCAAAGCATTCCTGTGTATCTCTGAATGCTGCAACAATGACAGAATGGATATTTGGGCTGGAGTTTTGTTCAGCTGATCGATGACTGAGTATTCCCTGGCCTGCACCTTCCTCCAAAGATCATCTGGGTCTGTTTCAAAGACAAGTGGCCTATTGGAATCATTCTTGCTAGACTCTGCCAAGTGTTCAGGTGTATAGACCCTGCCGGTCCTTGTCAGCCCCTGTGCAGCACCAGCTTCTTCTATCTTGACTTTACTTTTCCTTCTTGCTTCAGCCGTGTAATCCCAAGGTACGGTATTATTGTTGAAAGGTGGTGCAGTTGACACCGTCATTGTGATCGGTGCAGCTATTTTTACTTCAAATGGAATGGGTGCCTTAGTAGGCGGCATGACTTCAACCTCGAACGACAAATGCGTATTTGCAAGGGGCACCATTTCAAGCTTGAATGGGATTGATGCAGTTATCTCGATGTCTCCGGATGGCTGAATCTAGACTATGATAGGATTAAGAGTGACTGATGGCTTCTTTGGGTCATCACCTTCTATGATTAACCTGATCGACCCCTATGGGTCCCAATCTTCTTCTATCTCTATCATGTTGACACCTCTATGGTCTAGAAGCAGATTATTGCGAACATTGGGAGCAACTTCTTTTGCCTGGATGACCTTGTTATCAATCATAGACTGGATCTTATCCTTCAATGAGCAACATTCATCAATTATATGCCCCTTCATGCCGGAATTGTATGCACATGTCTTGTTTGGATTGACCCATTAAGATCGATATTTAGGGGTTATAGTAGGCATATGAGTGACATAACCAGCAGCTTTTAATCTTTCATACAGCTGATCGATTAGTTCAGCAATGGCAGTGTATTGTTTAGGAGGTCTGCGATCAAAGTTGGGTCGAGGTCTCGGGAAATTTTGACGAGCAGGGGGTGATTGGAAGTGAGATGGCTGAGAGTTGTAGGTATGATAAACATGAGCTGGTTGGGAATATTTGGGGGAAGTAGGCTGATATGTAGACGGTGGAGATGGTTGATATGCTGATGGAGGTGCGGATTGATAGGTAGGCGAGGGTGCTTGATAGGTGAGTGGGGAAGTTCTATATACCAATGGGGATTTGGGTCCCTGTGCAACCATTACCATTCCTGCATCTTTCTTCTTGGATATACCACCAGACTGCAAGGCTTTGTTGGTGGCCTGTAGTGCCTCAAAGTTAGTGATCGTTCCACTCTTGATGCCTTCTTCAATTCTCTTACCCAGCTTGATGATGTCATAGAATTTGTGGTTTTCAATCACCATTAGCCTCTCATAATATTGCGGGTCTTGTGATCGAACGAAGACTTTGTTCATTTGTTCTTCCTCTAGGGCAGGTTTAACCTTGGCTGCTTCAGATCTTCAGCGAGCGGCATACTCGTGAAAAGTTTCGATGGACTTCTTTTTAAGGTTCTGGATGTAGAACACGCCTGGTGCATTCTCCGTATTTGAACCTGAATTGGTCCATGAAGTCTGATGCCATACTTACCCAGTCGGACCACTTGTTAGGGTTTTGGCTGATGTACCAAGATAAAGCATCTCCTGTGAGGCTCCTCATGAACAATTTCATGTGAATCTTCTCGTCTCTTCCTACTCCAACCAATTTATCATAATAGGTCCTCAGATGGACCCTGGGATCACCTGTACCATCAAAAATTTTGAACTTAGGAGGTTTGAAACCTTCTGGTAGTTCAACATCAGACTGTATGCAGAGATCTTTGTAGTTCAACCCTTCGACTCCCTTGCTTCCTTCAATGCCTTGAACTCAACTAGTCAGCTTCTTGAGTTCCTCAGCCAAATTCTTAATGAGCATATCCTTCTCACTGGATTCAGGTGTGTAAGCAACGTGTTGGGTGGAGTGAGGTAGAGTCTCCACGTATATGGGGTTGTTCCGATGACTTGGTATTTGAGCATAGAAGTGGTCACTTGTGGAGTCTTGTGGTTCAGGGATAATTAGCGGGGCATTCCTTGGAGCGTGGAAAGTGTTGTGCTGGTGCTGTGGTGGGATAATTTGTTTTTTCGGTGGAGTTGTATGATGATGAGTTGTGGGAGGGTTATGTTTGTTTGGGGTGTTCTGAGGAGGTATGGGATTTTGAGTGACATCTGGGAAACTGAGTAAGAAGGATAAATTTGCCAAGTTCAGGACATGCCCAAGCTCCCCTTTGGAGTTTCAACAACCTTTGCTCGAGTTGTGACATAGCGTCATTCTGAACCTGAGTACCTTGATTGCCAAGAGCTTCTGTTCGTTCCACTGGCGTTGTGTTTTCCTGTCTGATGTTGCCCAAATCTTCCGTTTTGCCTTTGCCTTTAAGTGGACTAGGAGGAGGAGAAGGTGCAGGGCCCCTGGATCTTGTGTGATATGATGATGGTGCCAGAATGCACGAACCAACCTTTGGGGAGGGGAATAATCAAAAGAAACAAAAAAAAAAGGTAGTAAAGTCAATGAGGATCATGAGAAAATATTGCATTATTTAAACACGTAGTGCAGGAATAAAAGCGTGTCCTAATTTGGGAGCCTCGTTGTGCCAGAGGTAGGCCTAGCGACAAGTTGATTTTGGAGAACTTGGATGCAAAAATGCCTCATTTCATTAATGTAAAATAGACGAGTCCAAAACGACACTAAAATAATGAGCAGGAAATAAAGTCACTAATGGAACTTGGCCTTATTACATTGGTAAAAGCAATGAAAAGGAAACCTAGACTACTTAGTCCTCGAAGGACCTTCCCCAGGCTTGGTCTTCTTGGTTCTGTCAAACAGGTTCCCCAGGTCGTGCATGCCCAACAATAGGTATACCCTTGCTAGATGCCCTCCTTCGTTTCCCTCAGCACTATGGCAGTCGGCGACCCTTTTTCTTGTCTTTGCTTCTAGCTCCATCAGACCCTGCTCCAAATATTCCAACCTTTCACTAGGTTTGATGGCCTTGTCCTTCCACTCATTGATCAGTTCCATATTAGTCTTGTGTTTCTCCAGATGCTCGGCCTCGGACTCACGAATCCTTTTGCGCAGATTATTGTATTTCACCTGAGCATCAGCCGCTTCATCTATGACCCTGTTTTTGCTGATGCCTGGCTCAACTATCCCTGCTATGCTGTCTTCCAACCATGATAGGTAAAAGAGTACATGCGCTACGTGGTATCTGTCGGTCTTGATGGTGTCATTTTCTACAATAACCTTGAGATGCCACAGATGCTGAGCTTCACATTTGTACGGGATATCTTCGTCCTGAAAATTTGCCCTGTAATGACTCATTTTGGAGACTCGTGGTATAACTTGCTTTCTACCCACCTCTCTCATGACCCTGATGGGAATATAGGGATATATACCCCTTAAACCAATCAACACCAGGTGCGTAGCGACCCTCGGTCTGATGATGATCACTGGTAGGGAACCATTCGAACATCCATCGAACCTGGTCCTCGGTCAAATTATCAAAAAATTGTGCCCATTCTGTAGCCTTTTTTGGTTGAGCAAACCTATCAGGGATGTAGGTCATCCTCTTAGGGTGGTTGAAGGCTATATGATCATTCCACGCCCTTCGTGGAAATTCCTGACGGTATTGGCCTCTCTGGAGATGCTCCAATAACCAAACCTGTAGTAGCATATTGCAACCCTCAAAGTGTTTACCCCCTTCTGGCAGTGGTCCGAGGCTCGGTATATGTCTGCTATGATCATAGGGACAATGGTATCTGTTTGCCCTTCGATCCCTTCCAATAAGGTTTTGGCTACCATAGCCAGTCTAGTGTGAATCCGGTCTCCTTTGCTTGGAAACACCATCAGATCCAGGATGCAAACGACGAACACAAAAACCCTGTGGTGAATATGACCCAAGAAAGTAAAAGAGAACTCGTCGCGGAAGATACGATAGAATTTTCTATGGCCGTATCGTTCATAGAGATAGTCAAAAGGTATGTAGGACTCTGTCAGGCACTCTAAACCATCATTGTTCCTCAAACCCATCATTTTCAGGAACCCCCTAGCGGCACGGTTCTCCGGTACCAACAAACCTGGACTGTCCCAAGGTAATCCCGCAAATCCCCCCATATCCTCCAAGAGGGGGGTCATTTCTATGTTGCTAAAATGGAACACAGACCTTTCTCTTTCCTAGAACATAGTGGCTGCTTCGATCAACATGTTGTTTGGTTGAATATCCAGTAAAGAGGGCAAGTTCCTGAGGACCCTCTTCACATGGTCTTTGTCACTTGGCGAGAGGTCTTCCCACTAATCCAGCAATAGTGGTGGTATTCTTTGGACCATGCCGAACATGGGGACTTCATGCCTCATTTTATGCAAAATAGATAAGGTTAGACCCTTACCCCCGCCAGACTCGACTATTTATACACTTATGATTAGCATGCATGCATTTAGTTCTCCAAATAAATGCACAGAATATGACTGCGTCCGTTGGGATTATGAAAAACCTGGTGGACTTTTGGATAAGGTTGTCTTAAAGGGTTATTGTGCGGATGACACGTTAACCCGGCTAGGTTTGACCATGATGCATGCACAATATAACAGATTAAGGTTTCTATGGGGTTTTATACTGGTACCCTCAAGCGGACAACTTGAGGGGGAAAGGCACGGAACCGTCGACTGCACCGCTGATCGACTAGTTTTACCGCAAATAAGCCTTTCCGAATTTAGGGGTGATATAAAATGGGCGCAAACACTCATCAACCGTTGCTATAGGACTTGTATAAGCACGAGTGGAATATGATGTTGAGCATGATTTATGAAACAATAAATGAGAAATAAAAACATGTTGTCATGTATTTTCACGTTATGAAAGCGGTAAATACAACAGTTATAATTGAAAAAGCAGTTACAAAGGAAAACAAAAGAAACATGTCAGTTTTGATTCTGAAAGGAACAAATACTTGAAAGATATAAACAATTAATGGCACATAAAGGGAGGAAAGGGAAAGGTCGCAAGTATTATCAAAGTAAACACAAGTTCACAAAGCAGTTTGGAGAATGGTAAAAGCCTAGGATAGTCCCCAGCAGAGTCGCCATGCTGTTGCGCCCCCCTCTTTCTTCCCCTTTCGGATCAGTCAGGGTATTCGACATTATTGGGACAACTCATTTCCTTTTGGAAAAGGGATAAGGAATTGAAGAGTCGCCACCTAACGAGTTAAGGTGCGTTAGGGCACCTACTAAAGGTTATTTACAAACACAGATTAGATAACCAGAGATAGGGTAAGGGCTTGAAATTACTTCAAGGGGAAGGTATTAGGCACCCTTCTAAGTCCACAACTGTGGTTCCCGACCCAAACAAACTTTGTGAACAGATAGCATATAAGCAATAAACACATAGGTAAATAGATGAAGGTTTAGAGAAGATTTGCAGTCCAAGCACATATATGTGCTTAAGTTTAAAAGATTTAAAGTCTAAGCATATATACAAAATTCCGGAGGTTTTACAATCTAAGCACACATGTGTAAGGGATGGGGGAGGGGGGGTCCTAGGTTGTTTATCCTATAGGATCACATCAGTACAATGCCCAGTAATCACTCCTCAGACGAGGGACTACACGTGGCATTAGCGCACCGGATATCATATCCATGTCTACCTTTCCCACCCCTTAGTGGTTATTAAGAAAGTTTATTTAACAAACTCTATGTGTAATGTTAACCGTCCCTTCTTAATGGCCTTGGAGGAATTTAAGACCTCTAAATATGGGCAGTTCTAGACAAAACTCCCTAAGGTTAAAAGGATAAAATTCTAGGCGACAGGCAAGAACAAGTAGGACTTTACAAATAAATGTGGGAAAAGCAGTTTAAAAGGCTCAGATTTACCTCCACAGATATTGCACATAAACAGCACGTCACAAAAGAAGAGGCGGTTTTATTAGACAGAATCCTAAGACAGGATATCTGAGTGAATATCAATGCACAGAAGTATGCAGCTTGTTTATAAACTCAATAGCAAGGACCTAATCAGTTTGCTTACTGATTTTAAAACTTGTTAGCCTTTAGACAGCAAACGCAATCAAAACAACATTCATTTTTAAGAGGTTGATTACCTAAGGCTTGCTTAGGCGTGGGGTTGTGCATAGTGACTACCAGAATTATTAAACAGTTCAGAGGTTGTTTTACCTCAAACATGTTGTTCTAAGTGATGTAACTCTGAGAATGCAGAGATAGTTACCAATTTCTATTAAGAACAGGCATGATAATCATATGCGAGGTTATTTTATACCTTTTCATGAATCAGCAGTTTAAACTACGCGTAGTTAAGTAAATGTAGACGAAATCCTAGAGCATGGTATCTAATATGAACATATAAATGCAGGATGGCTAAGACATAATTTCAGGATGCACAGGATTCCAAAAACATGATTTCTAAAATGCACAAAGAGTTACAGGATGATTGGGACATGTTTTGAATGCACAGGAGTATTAATTTTATCACCCTAGGAGCAGGATTTCTAAGTGGTAGGCATAAGCATAAATTAAGGATATGATGTATGTTAAAGCAGTAAACATGAAAGCCTTAAAGACATGATATCTATGTTTGGCATAGTTTGAATGAACATGTTGGTCCTAAGCATGGATTCTAATGCAGATATAGGGAATGTAAAGCCTAAGGCATGATTTCTATCTAGTGGAATTCATAAGATCATATAGCTATCCCCCCACTTCACTAGCCATCCCCCAGTATTCAGTTACAATAATTATTACAGACCAGCTGAATAAATTACATAAATAAATAAAGGAAAACAAGAAGTTAAATTATAGGGAGCCTGAAAACAGGCCTCAAGGGATATCGGGCAGTGCTCACACCCAGATTTCATAACCATAATTGAGTAAGTGCAGTGTGGAAGGGCCAACCCCAGTGCATCAGAGTTCAGAGGGATCTCACGGGAATCCCAAGGCAGTCATACACTGGAGGGGCAGAACCTAAGGACCTAAGAGTAGAGTGAGAGTGCTTGACATAGTTTTGAAAAGGGTTTAATAGGAAAGCAGTATTTGAAAGAAGGGATTCAGTTGCAGTAGTTTTATAAAATATGAGAGTTGTTTAGCAGTAAAATAATTTTGATAAGAGTGGTGAAATCAAACGAACAACAGATCAAACACAGAGCCAAACAGGTTCAGCAATACTCAAATAACAACCCTTCACACAGGGATAATTGGGGACTGGGGACACATAATACACATATAATAAACATAAGACTCTTGCAATTAAGGGGATAGCTAATAGTGTAAATAGTGAGACATGAATTCAGGAATGCTAATTAGAACATAGTCACAGAATCAGAAGTGCTTAGGGGGGGGTTCATGGGATTTGGAGATGACATAGTATAGGATTTCATAGCAGCAGTGAGGACAGAGAAGCACTAAACATGATTGAGCATAGCATCAGGGCAACTTAGGGTAACAAATCAATAAGGCATACCAGAACTAGGCTACTAGTACACAAGCATCAAAACAGAATTGAGTCATATTGAATCAGATTACAGGTTTATAAGAACATGTTAATCCTAAAGAGTTAAGACATAATTAGCATACTAGATGAAGCAATGATGCAAAGAGGTCAATTACATGTTGAACAGCAAAATAGATAGAAACAGATTAGGAACATGATAAACTGAAGCAAAAAAAGGAACATATTGGTTTTGAGACTTAAATTGAAAATCAGAACATACCAGTAAAGGGACAGAAAACACAAAGGTGAAGGGGCAGGAGAGCACAATAGTTAGTCTTGGCTTACAGCCAGCTAACTCAGAATAATAGTAAGTGACACAGAAAGAGAGCAGAAAGCTTTGAGTGTAAGAGATAGAGTTTGAACTAATGTACTTGTGTCTGTTTAGTGTCAATGAGAGAGAGCATATATAGTAGTTTGAAACTAGGTAGGATAAGGTAACAATCAAAGTCAGGCAGTGATTGAGGAATCAGAATAAATCAACATAATATCAATATAAGTATTCCCTTCAATTAAGGAGTTAACTTTGAACGGTAACAGACATGCAATAAATAAGGAAAGATACCATATGACTGGAATATAACACAATAAGAAAATAATTTCAGCACAATACCAGTATAGAACATGTAATTGAGGCTAGGTTCAGAGGATTCTAGTTAAGGAAATAACATAAGAATTAATTTAACAGCATAGTCGATCATAAAATAAGGCAAGAAATAAGCTAAGGTCGAAAAATCAGCAGGGAAATCATCATAAGGGATTAGTGAATGGCATCAATCACAGGGAATCAAGCGTTCAAATAGGAAGTAGTACTGATTAGGGGGACTCAACACAAATTGCATAGAATAAACACATGATAAGCAAGGCAGAAGGCAAGAATTAGAACCCTAATAGACATGGTAAAGTAAAGATCATATAGAATCAGGGATTCAAACTGGAATATAGTACTGATAAACATAAACCTCTGAGAGTACGCGAGGTAAGCACATAATAGGCAGAAATAGGCAGAATCAGAAACCCTAGTAAGTTAAACAGGGCGAAAATCACAAAAATGCTCAGACTAATCGAAGCAGATTCATGAGAATCAAACATGCAAACAAGTTTGAAAAAACGAACAGTAAAGATAAACTCAGAACCCAAAGATTAAACCAAGAAACTTAAGGTTTTCAACATAATAAAATTAGATGAAGGAAAAAATTTAAACAAATCATTTAAACACAGTGAAAATCACATAATAACACTAAAGTCAGAAGAAGAATCATTTTTATTTAAAAAGGGGTTAAGAAACCCTAGTTTGAAGATAAAGAGATGCTTTAGGAAAATTGGAAAATCTTTAAGAAAATAGCAAAATAACTCGGAATATAACCATGATCTATTGCAGATCTAAGAAATCCAGTGTTAAAACTAGGGTTTCAGAGATAGAACCTAAAGAGAGAGAGAGAGTCGGTTTAGAAACCACATGTTCTAGCCGGAGATGGGAGGATCTTACTCAGATGGCCATGGATGGCCTGAGAATGACATGAAAGCCATGAGAGGTGAGCACGGACCCCGGGGGTGGATGAATAACCAACCGATCCTTTGAGGACCTTAGGGATGCAAGAATCGATCCATAGAGAGAATCCATAGAGGCTAGGGGGTAGGGAACCGCCATGGTTACCGGCGAACCAGAGAATGGAGAGGGGATTAGGGTTTGATGCAGAGAGGATTTGAGAGAGAAAGGGAAGGGGATGACGACGGATAGAAGATGAGAGAAATGAGAAGTGAGGGTTTGGGGGGGGGTCGTTTGGATTAATTAAGAAAAGGGTAAATCTGGACCGTTAATTTGGGTGATCAACGGTCAGGATTGAAGTGGGGTATTGGGTTGGGTAGCATAAATGTATTGGGCCTGGGTGTTTGGGCCGTTTTAATCAGGCTTGGGTCTGGTCTAATTAGGGTTTATAAATGAAATGGAAGTGGCTATATGTTAAATACCCCATGTAAATTAATTAAAATAATTTATAAAAATTAGCTGTTAATTATAAAACTGAATTTCATGTGTAGAAAATAATTAAAAATGATTACTTAGTATTTTAAAAATACAACTGATTAATTTATGGATAAAAATAGAATAAAATCGTATGATTGGGCTATAATTGCAAAGTTGTTGCAATTATAGCCAAAAGGTGCCAATTTGGCTAATTATGAAATAATTTGGTCTTAATAGGACCAAAAGTAATTAATGAAACCAAGAAATGCTTTTTGAATCATTTGTAAAGCAATTTTATAATTATTTGTTGGCAATAAAATGCTGGATAGATTAATATAAATATAGGGAAATTGTGGAAAAATATCAATTGCTATTGATACATGATTTTGAAGCTATATATGCAAATTTAAAATATTTGAGGAAAAAATTGGGTATCAACACCAGGGACCTCGACTAAACACACCAACAAGTTCCATAACCTAACACAGACTTGCTCGTGGTCTCAAATCACATCAAACAATGTCGAAACTATGAATCACATCATGAATCGAGCTCCAGAACTTTAAAATCTTCAAACTTCTAAACCTCGTGCCGAAACCTATCAAATCAATCCGGAATGATGCCAAATTTTACGTCCAAGTCCCAAATGGCATAATGGAGCTATTCTAACTCTCGGAATCGCATTCTGACCTCGATATCGCCTAACTTTTGGTCAAACCTCTCAACCTTCCAAACTTAAGCTTTTACAACTTTTGTAGAAATGCTTCAAATTACCCTACGGACCTCCAAATCCAAATACAGACACACGCATAAGTTAAAAATCACCATACAAAGCTATTGGAATAATCAAAACGCCATTTCGAAATCGTATACACCAAAGTCAAATTCTGGTCAACTCTTACCGCTTAAGCTTCTAAACCAGAAATTCTTATTCCAAATTGACTCTGTATCATCCAGAAATCGAACTTGACCACCACGACATCGTAACACATAATACAAAGCTGATCAAGACCTTATTCCACCAAACGGGACATTAATTCTCAAAACAACCGGCCGGTTTGTTACATCCTCCCCCTTATAAACAAATGTTCGTCCTCGAACGTGCCAAGAATCGTCCGGAAGTCATCAAATCAGTGAATGCATTCATCTTACATACACCCGCGGGTGACCCCACGTCACTCCAGTCCACATAAACCTGACGACACCATCTCAACTGTAATTTATCCCTTCCAGCAACACTAATAAGCAAAAGACCCGATTACTACATTCACACTGGGTATCAGCCTCAACCAGCTGCAACAACTTATGCCTACACCCACAAGGTACAACCATACATTGTGACACATTACACATATGCCCATAATAACATCTCTGATCATGATAGATGCCCATAATCAGCACAGGAAACTAGCCTTTTATCCGTTAGAACCTTGTTTCAACCCTCTACAACACTGGCAACGATGCAAGGAACATGAAAACCGCATAACTATTCACCCGAATCAACAAGTCACATCTAACTCCACCGGGAACACACCGCATGAGCTAAAAATCAATAATCACAACACGAAAATGACTGAATATGTAAGGAGAAACACATAAGAGAAATATCGAACAAGCCCAACAGGCACGAATCTCTATCAATACCATCCTACAAATCAATTTACAAGGAAACATCAAAATATATGAAAAAATCAAAAGGATCTCATCCTGATATAACTTCCACTGCGGCATGCAGCTCGGTTTAAATACATCAAATCACATGAAATCGCAAGGGTCTCACCCTCAACTCTGAATCATAAGTAGAATACACATTAACCCAACCAAACTTCCCACTAGTTCAATTCCGCCAATAAAATTAGAACTCGTACTGGCTCCCACTCCGGTAGAGCATCTAAATCACAAATCATAACCAAATTACTCAGGAATCGCATCAAAACCTACCATAATGGACAACAGTAATTCACTTCTGGTCTCATAACTATCAATAGTGAATAAAAAAGAAGCGATAGACGCGGGATACAACTTATAGAATCACCCAACAGAGGTAAACACATAAGTAGAGTACTAATCATGAAATTCACCCATAAGTGAAGAAACAAATAGGGGAACTCGTCCCGATAAGCAGAACCGAATCATAATATGAATGGTTCTCCCCTATAACAAATCAAAAGCATACTTGTATGACATCATATGGAACAGCGGGCTCTGGTCTACTATATGAAACACATCAATGGGTCGGGCCTCCCCCTCTTGGGCGCCCTCTGCTCGCCTGAATACCTCGCTCTAACACATCTATCCGGATTCTGGGACAATCTCTCACCATGTGGCTGGTGTCTCCATAATTGAAGCAACCTATTTGATGACGTGGCTGTGGAAAATGTATGGTATAGGCACTCTGAGACCCATGAGTACCTGAAACACCGTGCGAAGCCTGAAGAGCAAACTGAACTGGTTGACTCATAAAACCTCTACCATGACATACCCTGCCTCAAAAATATGGACTAGTAGATCTCTCCGGTCTGCGAAGCCTCCTAGTATCTCTCTCCTAATCTCACCTGCCCTCTCTCTCTCCTAACCTCGCCTGCCCTCTCTCAACTGGCCCCACCTATCCTCTCTCTCCTGATCCCACATGCCATCCAATTGGCGAGCGATCTCTACCACCTGCTGAAAAGAAACATCTGACTCCAATTCCCCAGCCATGCTGAACCGAATATCATGTCTGATTCCCTCAATGAACCTATGGACTCGCTCTCTGACAATAGCACCAAAGCAGGTGCATGTCTGACCAAATAACTGAATCTAACACCATACTCTAACACTGACATAGTGCCCTGGCGCAGCTGCTCAAACTCCGCGCGCCATGTATCCTGAAGGGGCCGAGGTACAAATTCTCTCAAGAACATCTTTGAAACCAAGACTATGTAAGTGAAGCTGCCTCGGTTAGACTACCCAACTCATATGCCCACCACCACTGATAAGTTGCTCCCATAAGCTGGAATGTAGTAAAAGAAACCCTACTAGTCTCCACAATACCCATAGTGCGGAGAATGTTGTGGCACTCCTCTAGAAAGCCCTGATCACCCTCTGAAGCCATACCACTGAAAGTAGGAGAGTCATACTTCTTGAATCTTGCAAGTCTAAATTGTTCTTCCTCAGATATTGTTGTCCTAACCACGGGCTGAAGTGGAACCACAGGTTGTGTTGCCATGACACCTGGAACCTGGCCAAGATCAACTCGCTTCTCTGGAGTGTGTGCGATAAGAGTTTGAGTTCCTCCCGCAGTCTGTGAAGTAGCTGGTGCAACCGAAATCAACCCCGCTTGAGACAATGTGCCAAACATGCTCAGGTACTCTACTAAAATCTCCTGAAGCCCGAGGGTAACAACAGGCGCCTGATCACGCTCAACTATGTCTAATAAAAGACTAAATGGGTGTTGCAAATATAATCTGGGGTATTAAGCCCAGAGTCGATCCCATAGGGAGTTACGTATCAAGCAAGCTGTCAGAATACTAAACTGTCACTTGGTGTTGTTTAAACTACTACAACTGAATGAAAATATTAAAACTAAAGATTAACTACAATAAGGTGTAAATAATTGTAATAAAGGTCTAAAGTTATGGTTTTCCCCATCGGTGAACTTCCTTCTCGGATACTTCTTATAGTTTGATTAGTTTTCTCTATCAATCATGAACACTCTATCTACCATAAATCTCTCTCAAGTAATTATGATAATTTACTAGACGCACTCTCTCAAGTTACGCTAGCTAGATTGCATTACAGTTCACTTTANGGTTGTAATGTAGGCTGCGGGACGGGTAGGATACATTTGGATATAAGAGTGACTACACCTCCCTAAGCACTTTAATACACATACTTTAGCTTTTCAACCTCATACTTATATTAAACCAACTCCACCGTCACATCAATGTTAATACCCCATACTTCTTTAAGCACAATTACATCACGAGTCACCACATATATTTTTTCTTTCACAACACTACAACTATTTATTTTCTATATATATATATATTTTTTTCTCAAGTGACTCTTACTTTTTCAAACAGTGCACCTTTCTCCGTATTTCAATTATTCCCCTCACAAATCAACCTACCACCCCACACTTTAATTTTTCCATATTTCATCATATTTCCAGTGCTTACGAGAGGTGACAAGGTTTAAATATATGATCGATTCAAACAAAGGGGTATGGCTTGTAATGTGGTTGCCAAAGAAACAGGATTATAGGCTCAACGGGGTTAACTACGATACATTACAATTAGGTGGGTAAAATATATATATCTGGCTCAACAAAGAAATACCTATATCACTTCCAAGACTGAACAAAACTTCTATTTCGCTTTGCATACACGCGGGGCAAGTTCTAGACATCAAATGCATGCATAGAATAGCATACAAAACTCACACACACATGGCACATAACTCACTCAGGGTTGGATCTATCATGACACTCCAGTCAAAGCAGTTAAGAAAATTTTATGAATCCCCGATTTAAGGTATTTATCCTGGAGTCAAAAAATTGAGCCTAAGCATCACAACCAAAGTACTGACTATTCTCAAGGCATCACAAAGTTCGGAGATATTGTTGCAATTAATCCCTCAACCATGTGGTTACTACTCCTAAAAATTAAAAACTACCTACACCCGGTTCAATTAAAAACCCTTGGAAAAGAACCGCGGTCCAAAGAAAAACCAAGGGGGAATTACTACACTACCTAAAACAAAAATCTTTTTGATATTTTCTTTAGACTTCCCTCAAGAAAATTGTCTAATAGATCCATCGTCGGGAAAAACTTAATTTTTAAAATTTTTATAAATGTAAAAAGATAAATTATTCCATTAATCTAACATAACTAAAATAGCATAGAAAGTCACAAGAAAATCTCCTCACCCCACACTTAAAATTGTGCATTGTCCCCAATGCGCATCCATACATACAAGAGGGTAAAAAAAAACTCCATGGTAGGCCAAAGGCCGTAGCACTAGCATCTCATGGGGTACTCAGACTTCTCCCAGTCCTGGTCCTTCATGCGGGTACCTCACATTTAGTTCCAACCATCTGGTTTGCTGTTACATCCTACCAGTGACTTTGCGTTACATGCTCCTAAAAAAATTCAAAAAAACAAAATGACACTACAAAGATAATACAATTAGAACAAAAATAAAACAAAAAGAATAAAAATAAAATAAAGCAGTAAAGCTGGGTTGCCTCCCAACAAGCGCTTGATTTAACGTCGCGGCACGACGTGAATCACTTTCTGCCTCCACTTCGAACTTATGAATTGATCCCACAATTTGGCATCAAGTTTTCGGTTACGCTCCAAGGGTGGTGGAACAAATCTGATTGGCCCAATCAACCATTGTACTATTTTACACTTCTTGGCATTTAGATGAGGTATGTAGTCCTGTCTTTTTGGCAAGAAAAATTCCAGAATGTAGGCATCTTGTTCCTCATTCCTTGACTCCTCAATTGGCTCGGATGACTCTATTTCCATATCATCATCCAAGCACAATGTGGAAAAATGTTTGGAGTGAGGACCAATGCGCTCAAACACATGAACTTCAGGACTTTCAACATCCTCAACATCAATCACACTAGAGTCGATTAAATTTGAATCCTCAACGTCCCTGGTTGACTCTAGTATTACTTCTTCAACATCGGCATCCTCAAATTCTAGTTGGTTAGAGTGTTGGGTTTCTACTTTGGACCCCTCCATTGGCACCTCAATTTCCATCTCTAATGTACACTGCTCCTGGCTACTATCCATAATATTGGCATATTGAGCATTAAAAGCTTCAACTAGTTGACTCGTTTGAGCCTCCAAGTTGCGAATAGTTTCATCTTGCCTTTGTATCCGCAGTTGTAACTCCTCATGTTGTTCCAGAATGCATTTCATCATATCCTCGAGCCTTTTCCAGTCATCATCATTGGGTTCTTTGTTTCGATTAACTTCACAAGAAAAAGAAGAACCATCAAAGTAAGGGGTTGGGGGAAGATAAGAAATATAAGCACAACCCTGAAAGTGACCATCTTGACCACCACACATATCACACACATTCCACACATAAGATTGAGTTGGTGCACATAACTCGCTCTCGGGAATATTTTGATAATTTTGCTCTGGGTGGTTTCCTTCATAATATGCATAACGAGGATCAAAAGTAGAATTACCAACATCCAAACTCTCATAATTCCACGATGCCATGTTTTTCAAATTAACAAATACAACTAAAATAAAGAAAATAAAAATCACATACTAAAAAAAGTCAAACTTGAAACCTAGCAATATGTACACCTACAACTACACTTGATAATACCGTTAACTCCCCGGCAACGGCGTTAAAATTTGATCACGCTCAACTATGTCTAATAAAAGACTAAACGGCCGTTGCAAATATAATCTGGGTTAAGCCCAGAGTCGATCACGCAGGGAGTTAATGTATCAAGAAAGCTGTCATAATACTAAACTGTCACTTGGTGTTGTTTAAACTACTAATACTGAATGAAAATATTAAAACTAAAGATTAACTACAATAAGGTGTAAACAATTGTAATAAAGGTCTAAAGTTATGGTTT
>ML380350.1:57419-75159 GCA_005239525.1 Nicotiana knightiana
TTAAACCCCCCCCCCCCCCAAATGTCGTTATATACACAGAGATGATAGATGGCTTTTGTAAAATCGGTAAAAATAGATGAAGCTTATAAACTTATGTTGATGATGGAAGAAAAGGGGTGTCATCCAAATGTTGTGACCTATACTGCAATGATTGATGGATTTGGCAAAAGTTAGTAACATTTCCAACCATCTATATTTTGTTAACAAATAGACTCATATTCTATGGAGAAATTCATTCAAGACATTGGACATGGATTTTCCTTTGTCAAGGTTGCTGATGAAGAGCTCATACAGTCCCATCCCAAACACTAACATCACTGTCCCTAATAAATATATGTTCACGATAAGGTATGTTAAGGTCATCTCTTCTTTCTTTTTAACATGATCCAAATTATACAGAAGAAACGAGTAAACGCACGATTTTCATAAATTACTCTATTCATAGAAATACTAGGGGTGTCTATATTCTTGATTCCCCATGTAAATTATTATTATATTTTGTTCATGGGTCTCAAAAAAATACGTATTTGATAATGTTTATCTGAAAGGCATATTAATTTTTATGGCATTTCGAGAAAATTTTATTAACGTATTTCGTATGCATTTCATGTATTTATACATGTACATTGGTCCATGACCAAATGGCATTATATACACGTATATATATGTATGTATATGCATATGGAATATGGGAACGGTTATGGTGTTATATATGCACCACCACCTGATCAGTTGGTATACGTTGATGATTTTGCCCACAGTGGCTGAGATAATATGATGGGATGCTCTCAGAGACCTGATGATGTTATGAAACATGTACCTATGCATGACATGACATTCATACGCATATGCATGAAACTATAATTATTTTATGATTTACAGAGTTATCCAGATTTACAGCTTGAGTCATTTACTCTATCTTTCTTCCATGTCTGTTATGTACTTATTTATGTGCCTTACATACTCGGTACATTATTTATATTGACGTCCCTTTTTCCTGGGGACGCTGCATTTCATGCCCGCAGGTCGCAATAGACAGGTTGAGAGCCCTCCAAGTAGGCTATCAGCTCAGCGGAAGATGTTGGTGCGCTCCATTTGTTTCGGAGTTGCTCGTTTGGTTAGTATGATTTAGACGTGTATCGTTTGGTATGGCGGGCCTTTGTCCCGACCTTTATGAAAATTATGTATTCTTAGAGGCTTGTAGAAAGATGTCATGTACGTAAAAGATTGTATGGCCTTGTCGGCCTATGTTCAGTATACTAGTGGTTATTTTGGTTTTATAGGCCCGTATGTCCTATGTATAAGTTGGTATCGCATGTTGTATTCTACTTACCTCACGGTAGCCTTCCGGCTCAGTTATCTATGATAGTATGACATGAAGGGATACGTTATGTTGGTACTCAGTTGAGTAAGGTACCGGGTGCCCATCGCGGCCTATCAGTTCGGGTCGTGTCTATAGGATCCCGCTTGTTTGAAATGATAATATTTTCCTGACAATCTGCTTAATTTTTGCCCATATACGGTTAATAGATACCATTCCTATAGGAATAAAAATCAGTTTCAAACTTAGAAATTATGCCTATAGGATTTAAACTAATAGATATCATGCCTATAAGGGTTTAAATCGAGTCAATAATTAGAAATCATGACTATAGGGGTTTAAATCACTTCAGCAATTAGAAAGCATGCCTATAGGATCTAAAGGGGATAAAAACCTATCTTTATGAGTTAAAATCAGTAGCTCACTTATAAATCATGTTATAGGTTTATAATTAATAAACTCGTAGAAACCATGCCTATAGGGATCTGTAGTCAGTTCTGAGTTCGACCAATTTTGGTTATCACTTAGGCAATCCTGTAGGAGTTGCTAATGATTCTGGGCCTAAAAAATTGCGATATCTTGCTGCCCAGAAATGCCCAGATTCATGCCTAATAAAATCAGTAGGAATATTAATAGGTCTCAATGCTCGCCTAAATAAACTGCTTCTTTACATTCTATTTCTACTCATCTAGGTATCCTGCCTATAAGGTTCTAAAATTAACAAAGTTTGCTGGTTCAATTGCGTGCATTTGTTGTTTACTTGTGGAGGTCAAAGTGAGCCCTTATTTATTCCTTAAATGAAAGTTCTATATGTATTTTGTTTGTCGCCTAGCTTTCTCATTTTTAAATGACATAGGTCAATCTAGAACCACCCTAAATAGAGGTCCTAAATACCTCCAGGACCATAGTTAAGGGACGGGTAGTGCACGCACAAGGAACGAGTTAGAAGCTATTAGAACGCTTAGGTAATAACTGAAAGATAGTAATTAGGTAGTAAAGGAGATGATGACGCGTGCGCTAATACTATGAGTAACACCCTAACTCGGGGAAGTTACAAAGTATTGCATGGAATGATCCTATAGGTTAAAAAACATAGGGCACCCCTTTAATTATGCTTAAAGTAATTTGAATTTATCCATATTGTTTTATTTTCCTTTTAGACTAATTCGCTTAATTAAGTTCGGTCGGGACCCACTGTTGTGGACCTCGAGGGCTGCCTAACACCTTCCCTCAAGGTGATTTCAAGCCCTTACCCGATCTCTGGTGATGGAAACTGGTTTTATGAGTTAATTACTCTAGGTGCCCTAACACACCTTAATCTGTTAGGGGGATACTCTTCAAATCCCTTACCCAATCCCAAAAAGGAGTTTTCCCAGAAATATCGAAACCCGATTTCGCGAGAAAAAGGGAGGCGCGACAGCCGCACTCAATATTATGCGGACCACAATAGACTAGATTCAGAGATTTGACATTTTGGCAAGATGAAGGAGTGTGGACCGCACCAAAATTGTGTGGCCGTAGGTGTGCGGTCACATCCACAATTGTGCGGTCGTCAGGAATGAAGAATCAGAGAGCTGGGTTCAAGTACAAAGACTAGAAGTGCAACACATCATTTTTATGCGGCCGCATAATCAAGAGCGTGACCGCACTAAGAATTGTGAGGTCCGCAGAAGTCCAGCAAAATCCAGAACTCAAAGTCAAAGAATGCGGACCACACCATAATTATGCGGCCGCGGAAGTGTGCGATCGAACAACCTCCGCAGAGGCATTTTTGTTAGATATTTTCAGCTTAGTATAAATAGAATTTTTTGTCATTTTTTTGAGGTTAAGTTATGTTTTAGAGGAGCACCTGTTTCGATTTTCGTTATTGCTTTTGGAAACTTTGTACTAGATTTGTCTCTAAACACTAGATTTTCATCCCATAATCTAATATTATGATTCTATCTTCAATTCTTCTTTAATTTTCGCAATTTTCATGAGTAGCTAGACTCATAGCTAGGGTTGTGACGCAATCCTAATGTGGGTATTTAATGGGTATTTGGGGCTTGTTTGTGATTGGGTTAGTGATATTTAGCCTAGTTTTTTCTAGAACTCAAGAATTAATGGTTGCAAACATTGATTCATGCCTAAATGACTTAGTCTCTACTTAAGAAAGAGGGACTAAGTCTAGGAAAACTTGGCCAACAAGGAATTGGGGTGAACTCAAGAAATTGATAGCCCTAGTTAAAGGGTTAAACCTAGAGATAGTAATACCCGACTTGAGCTAGTATCACTTGTTTTGTGCAAATGCCCATTTGGACTTGAGAAAGCCAAATTGGACAAAATCACTCAAACTATCAAGAGGTATAAAGTCAGTACCCGGGGTGTCATAGCTATATTACAACCCCAACTAATCAAGCTTGTCCTGGAATTTACCTTAACCACCTAGGTATAAATCACGACTCTAGTCCCTTTAATCATTTGAAAAACCCAAAACGAAAAGTATTGTCCTTAGTTTTTTTAATTGAAATCAATAGAGTAAAATAGAAGTAGAACACCAAACAAGTTTGTGGAACTGCAATTAGAGCCAAAACTTGCAATTAACTTAGATATACACTTAATTCTCATTTGTTAACTCCCTGTGGATTTGATCTCGATCTTTGTTGGGTTATTATTGTATCGACCGCCTCGCTACTAAATAGTGATGTGCATTTGGCCGAGATCAGAAGACTATTGAAATTCTGGCTTCTTCAAAACCTTCACTGACTATTCAAGTTGGAACAATTTTAGCCATTGTAAGACCCTTTAATTAACGTCAACTCTCAATATTTATTTAGTTCTTTTTATTTTTCCCATTCATAAGGGTTGTTTTGGATAATCCATCATATATAGGTAGCTGCAGAGCCGGTTTTGGCATTGGCAGGAGTGAATAATGAAGAAGACTTCACGTGGGTGTTGATTCAATTAGCCATCTCTGCATTCTTTACATCCTTGTTTGCCTTGTAAGTGGGAACAAAAGAATAGCACAATACTTTCTATAATTATGCTAGTTGTTTATAGTAGCTCTTGTTATTCAGTTTGTTTCTTTAGCAATTCCTTAAGACGTCAGATTGCAGCTTATCATAATGACATGTGTATGACATGTACAATACCTATGATACATACACTGCTTTTGGGTTTAAATGTCATGCATGACCCAAAAACTAGTCTTTCATGATGGCGCCTAACGTGGTACTAGGCAAGCAGACATTTATGAATTTAATCCAACAAATTTTTTTAACAAAAATAGATTTTAAGCAGTTTAAATAGTAAAAACTTCTCATAAACAGGATAGAAGATCCAAAATACAATGCGGAAACTCCCAACATCGGCACATAGGGAAGGAGAGACAAAGTCTGTGAAACGCCGGCAGCTACCTTGGAATCTCCAGAAGATCAACTGCGCAGTGAATCAACACCCTCCGAGTCCGGAAACATCTGGATCTGCACATGAAGTGCAGGGTGTAGCGTGAGTACAACCAACTTAGTAAGTAACAAGACTAAATAAAGAACTGAAAATAGTGACGAGCTTTACAATTATAGTTCAATTTCAGTAATCTCAACATAGGAAAGTAAGCATGCTTTCAAGTTCGACAATTTAAGTCCAATCAGTTACTTCATGACACGTTTAAGTAAAATAGGGTGTAATATCTTTTAGAAATTTTCAAGACAGTGATACATGGTAGCTAAGTGCAACACTAATGAAGTCAAATGCAACCTCTCAAGGCAACGCTCACTCAAGCCTCCCATTCACTCGGCACTTGGCACTCGTACTCAGTAGGTACCTATGCTCACTAGGGGTGTGTACAAACTACGGATAGGCTCCTTCAGCCCAAGCGCTATATCAAGCAAATCATGGCATAAATCAATGAAACACGGTGCGGCGTGCATCCCGATCCCATATATATAGCCATAAGGCTAGTTGCGTCGTGCAACCTGATCCACACATATACAGCCATAAGGCTCGTTGTGGTGTGCAACACGATCCACGTATATACATATATCACTCATAGTTCGGCACTCAGGCCCTAACTCAGTCACCAACCTCTCCAGTTTCTCGGGCTCTCAGAAATCATGAAAATTAGCCCAAATTGAAATGATGTAATATATCAACAAGGAACAAAAGAGACTGAGATATGATATACAAGTAAAACGGAGATTGAGTACAACAACAATTTATCAGACAATTTAACATGTAACACGACCTCTGAGGGCCTCTTCAGAACCAGCAGATGGCCTAAGAATGATTTATAACACGATTTGCAGTTCAATTTCTATATCACGTGAAGAATTTACCAATATCAACAGATTAATCATCTATACAGTTCCATGGAATGGGACAAGCCTCAATTCTTGTGGTGCACACCCACACGCCCGTCACATAGAATGTGCATCACCTCAAAACAAATCACATGACACAAATTCTGGGGTTTCGTAACCTCAGAACCAAATTAAGAACTGTTACTTACCTCAATTTGGGTAAATTTCTACTCTAATACAACCTTGCCTCATAAGTCGGCCTCTGAATGCCTCGAATCTAACCATAAAAAATGTGATATATCAATACAGGCTTAAGGAATAAACTCCATAAGAAAATACGAAGCTATTAATCAAAAATCAAAAATCGGCTTAAAGCAAGCCCCCGAGCCCACCTCTCGAAATTGGGTAAAAGTCACAAAAGCCGAACACCCATTCGACCACTAGTCCACCCATACCAAAATTACTCAAATCCGATACATAAATCTCAAAAATTAGCCTAAGAACTTTTTCTCCATTTTTTTCCAAATTTTCCACCCCAAATCACAAATTTAATGAAGAAATCAAAGGCATTATCATGAAAAGTAATCAGAATTAGGTAAGAATCACTTACCCCAAACACCCACATGAAAATCTCTCCATAAATCGCCTTCCACCGAGCTCCCAAATCAATTTTTGTGTTATGAACTCAAACCCTCATTTTGAAACTTTTAAATCTGCCCAGGTGGGCCTCTTTCGCGAAGGCTGAAAGAGACTCGCGTTCGCGAAGCACAAAACTAGACTGCCCAGAAAATCCTCTTCCACGAACACGACCGCACCCTCACAAACGTGATGCCTTACAGAGTTTGGCCTACGCGAACGCGTCCCCATGACCGCGAACGTGAACCTTAAGGCCTGATGCCCAGCCTGCCTTGCCCTTCTACGCGAATGCGGGCTTCCTCACGCGATCGCGATGCACACTCACCCAAACCTTTGCGATCGCGAAGAACAATTCCTCGTCTGCCTCCAGGTACTTTTTGCAAACGAGAGACCTCTCTCGTGAATGCATATAAGAAACCAACAACCTGCAAACCAACAGTCTTTAGCAAAATATCAAGTCGAAAAATTGATCCATAGACCATCCGAACCTCAACCAAACATACCACCAAGTCTCAAAACATCATACGAACTTAGACGAGCCCTCAAATCACTTCAAACAACATCAAAAACATGAATCGCACTACAATTCAAGCCTATACCAACTACTACAAATGACGCCAGAACCTATCAAACACATCCGATTGACCCCAAATTTTGCACACAAGTCAAATTTGACATTATGGACCTACTTCAACTTCGGAATCAGAATTCGACCCTGATATCAAAAAGTACATTCCCGGTCAAACTTTCCAAAAATCCAACTTTCGCCATTTCAAGCCTAATTCCACTACCGACCTCCAAATCACAATCCGGACACCCTCCTAAGTCCATAATCACCCAACTGAGCTAATGGAACCATCAAAACTCCATTCCAGAGTCGTTTACACATAGGTCAACATCCGGTCAACCATTTCAATTTAAGCTTTCAACCATGAGACTAAGTGTCTCAATTCATTCCAAAACCTCACCGGACCCGAACCAACTACCCCAAAAATTCACATAGGAGCTATAAAGTACAAAATGAGCAGTCGGGTCGTTACATCCTCCCCCTCTTAAACAAACGTTCATTCTCGAACGGGTGTAGAAACATACCTCGAGTCTTAACTAGGTGTGGATATCTGCTCTGCATCCCATGCTCGATCTTCCAAGTAGCCTCCTCAACTGGATGACCTCTCGACTGCACCTTCATTGAAGCTATGTCCTTTGACCTCAACTTTTGAACCCGCCGATCCAAAATGGCCACCGGTTCCACATCATAAGTCAAATCACTATCCAACTGAATTGTGCTGAAATCCAAAACATCAGACGGATAGCCAACATACTTACGGAGCATAGAAATATGAATACTGGATGCACAATCTACAAACTAGGTGGCAAGTCAAGCTTGTAAGCCACCTCTCTGATCCTCTTAAGCATCTCAAATGGCCCAATAATCGAGGGCTCAACTTGCCCTTCTTTCCTAACCTCATAACACCCTTCATGGGCGAAACCTTGAGCAGGACCTTCTACCCAACCATGTAAGAAACATCACGGACCTTCCTGTCGGCATAACTCTTCTTTCTAGACTGCGACGTGCGAAGCCGCTCCTTAATCAATTAACCTAGTCTAAAGCATCATGAACTTAGTCAGTACTCAATAGCCTAGCCTCATCCGGCTCAAACCAACCCACCGGAGATTTGCACTGTCTCCCATACAAGGCCTCATATGGAGCCATATGAATGCTCGATTGATAGTTGTTGTTGTAGGCAAATTCCGCTAGCAGCAGAAACTGATCCCATGAACCCCCAAAATCAATGACACAGGTGCATAGTATGTCCTCCAATATCTAAATAGTGCGCTCGGACTGCTCGTCCATCTGAGGGTGAAATGCTGTACTCAACTCCACCTGGGTGCCCAACTCTCATTGCACGGCTCTCTAAAACTTCGATGTAAACTGCGTGCCCCGATTTGAAATGATGGACACTAGCACATCGTGAAGGCGAACAATATCTCGGATGTAAATCTCAGTCAACCACTCTGAAGAACAAGTAGTCCTAACTGGAATGAAGTACACGGACTTGGTCAGCCAATCCCCAATCACCTAAATAGCATCGAACTTCCTCGAAGTCCGTGTGATCCCAACTACAAAATCCATTGTAATACACTCCCATTTCCACTGTGGAATCTCTAGCCTCTGGAGCAATCCACCTGGTCTCTGATGCTCTTACTTTACCTGCTGATAGTTAAGGCACCGAGCTACAAACCTCACTATATCATTCTTCATTTTTCTCTACCAATAATGCTACCTCAAGTCCTAGTACATCTTCGCGACACCCGGATGAATGGAATACCGTGAACTGTGGGCCTCCTCAAGAATCAACTCACGTAGCCCCTCCACATTAGGCACACAAATCCATCACTGCATCCTCAATACCCCCATCATCCTCAATAATAACATCTCTAGAATCACTATGTTGAACCGTGTCTTTAAGGACAAGAAAATAGGGATCATCATACTACCGCTCTCTGTTGAGATCATACAATGAAGGTCGAGAAACCACACAAGCTAGAACCCGGCTGGGCTCCGAAACATCTAATCTCATGAACCAGTTGGTCAAGGCCTGAACATCAACTGCAAGGGGTCTCTCCCCAACAAGAATGAATGCAAGGCTACCCATACTCACTGCCTTTCTACTCAAGGCATCGGCCACCACATTGGCCTTCCCTGGATGATACAGAATAGTGATATCATAGTCCTTTAGCAACTCCAACCATCTTCACTGACTCAAATTTAGATCCTTCTATTTGAACAATTGATGGAGACTCTGATGATCTGTAAAAACCTTACAAGACACACCATAGAGATAATGCCTCCAAATCTTCAATGCATGAACGATGGCAGCTAACTCCAAATCATGTATAGGGAAGTTCTTCTTGTGGGGATTCAACTTACGCGAAGCATAAGCAATCACTCTACCTCCCTGCATCAAGACACATCTAATATCGATTCGAGAAGCATCACAATACACAGTATAAGAGCCTGAAGCTGAAGGCAAAACTAGAACTTGAGTTTTGGTCAAGGCAGTCTTGAACTTCTGAAAGCTTTCATCACACTCATCCGACCACCTGAAAATAGCACCCTTCTAGGTCAATTTGATCAATGGAGATGCAATAAACGAAAATCCTCCACGAAGCATCGATAATAACTGGCCAAGCCGAGAAAGCTCCAAATCTCCGTAGCTGAGGATGGTCTGGGCCAACGCTGGACACCACGTGCCCTAAGAATGTCACTAGACTAAGCCAAAACTCACACTTGGAGAACTTGGCATAAAGCTTCTCCTCCCTCAACTGCTGTAACAGAAACCTCAAATGTTGGGCATGCTCCTCCTATCTACGAGAGTACACCAGGATATCATCAATGAACACTGTGACAAACGAGTCAAGAAAAGGCAAAAATATACTGTTATTAGATACATGAATACTGCTGGGGCGTTTGTCAACCCAAAATACATCATGAGGAACTCGTAATGACCATAACAAATCCTAAATGTCTTCTTTAGAATATCCGAATCCCGAATTTCAACTGGTGATACCCGGACCTCAAGTCAATCTTAGATAACACCCTCGCACCCTGAAGCTGGTAAAAAAGATCATCAATGTGCGGCAAAGGATATTGGTTCTTGATTGTAACTTTGTTCAACAACCTATAATCAATGTACATCCTTATAGTACCATCATTCTTCTTCACAAAAAGAACCGGTGCACCCCAAGGTGAAACATTAGGCCTAATAAACCCCTTATCATGGAGCTCGTGAAGCTGCTCCTTCAATTCCTTCAACTCAGTCGGTTCCATACGATACAGTGGAATATAAATAGGTTGATTGCCCGACACAAAGTCAATATACATGTCGGGCGACATGCCCGGCAAGTCTGCAAGAAAGACATCCGAAAAATCTCTCACTGTCAGAACATAATCAATAGTAGGGGTATTCACACCAACATCCCTCACAAGGGCCAAATAGGATAAGCAACCCTTCCCAATCATCCATTGGGCCTTCAAATATGAAATCACTCTGTTGGGAACGTAGTCTAGAGAACCTCTGCACTCAATTCTTGGCAACCCCGGCATTGCCAACCTCATGGTCTTAGCGTGACAACCCATAATAGAATGACATGGAGACAACCAATCCATACCGAAGATCACATCGAAGTTCACCATACTAAGCAACAAGAGATCAACTCTAGTATCCAATCCCCCAATAGTCACTACACACGATCGATATACACGATCCACAATAATAATATCGCCCACTGGCATAGATACATGAACAGATAAAACTAAGGACTCATAGGACATATCTAGATAATGAGAAAAATACGATGAGACATACGAATAAGTGGAACTAGGGTCAAGTAATACAGAGGCATCCTTGTGGCATACTGACACAATATATGTGATCACTGCATCAGAAACAACAACATCTGGTCTGGCAGGAATAGCATAAAATCGGGCCCAACCTCCACATGATCGGCCTCCCCCTCTTGGGCGACCCCTGGCTGACTATTCCCCACCCCGAGCTGATTGGACGGGTGGTGAAGTAACTGGTGCTGAAGTCATAGTCTGACTCCTCTACTGAGCTTAACCTCCCAAGAGGTGGGGACACTGCCTCCTGATATGACCAAGATCCCCACACTCATAGCAACTCTGATCTGACAATGGTGGTGGGGACTTAAGGGATCCCCAAGCACTAGATAACTGCTAGAAGGACCCGGCATAGACAAAACTGAACCGCTGGAGCGCGGGATGAACTCTGGACTGGTACAACAGTCGACTCTGGACTGGTACAACAGCTCCTAGTTCGTAGTAAAGGTAGCTAGTCCAGAGTTCGTAGTGAAGGCAGCTACTAACTAAACCGACAGGTCTCGCAGAACTCTTTCCATGTAAGTAGTGAAGGCAACTCCTACCTGCGACACCTGTGCCTCTCATAAGCCTCCAACCATCTGAAGGCAGCCCCAGAAAACTGAAAAGTAGTGAACGAGACTCCACTGGTCTCCAGAATACCTGTTGTACAAAGAATCTGCTAGCAATTGTCCAAGAAACCCCGGGCATCCTCCGACTCAGCACCTCTAAATGATGGAGGCTGAAGCCTCCCAAATCTCTCAAGTCTCCTCTGCTCATCATCGGTCATAACGGAGACCACCGTGGTCTGAGCAGCTGCAACTGGCTGGGCTGGCAATACCCTCGGTGTCTGAAGTCCCTGCATCACCTACTTTGGAGTATGGGCAGCGGGGGTATGAGTACCTCTCCCGGCCTGAGAAGCGTTTGGTGCAGCCTGGGCTGAAACCACCTGAGCAAGGCTAGTGCAAACGGTCAATATCTGGGCCAACACCTCCTGAAGGCCTGGAATCACAATGGGCACGGCTGGTGCCTGAGCTAGCCCCACTGGCTCATCTACATCTGGAACCTGCTCCTGAGCTGGAGCAACTAATGGATCTGTAGGTGTTACCCTAGCTATTGTACGAGCTGCACCTCTGCCACCAAGACCTCGACCTCTCGTGGCCCTAGCTGGTGGTAATGGTGGATGTCCATCCTGCACGGTAGCCTAAGGGTCGGTAGCCTCTCAAATCCGCAAGACAAGAATACAAGAATGTGAAATTTCCTAAGGGTCGGTAGCCTCTCAAAAATAAGTACAAATGTCTCTGTACCAATCCGCAAAACTCTACTAAACCTGCTCGTGACCCGTGAGACCTATGTAACCTAGGATCTGATACCAACTTGTCACGACCCAAAACTAGCCTATCATGATGACGCCTAACGTGGTACTAAGCAAGCCGACATTTACGAATTTACTCCAACAAATTTTTTTAACCAAAATGGATTTTAAGCAGTTTAAATAGTAAAAACTTCTCATAAACAAGATACAAGATCAAAAACACAACGCGGAAACTCCCAACATCGGGGTGTCACTTAGTACATGAGCATCTATACATCACAAGTCTAGAAAAAATACTATCTAATACAGTATGAAAATAAATACAATAAGCGGAAAGATAGGGAAGGAGAGACAAGGTCTGCGAAATGCTGGCATCTACCTCGGAATCTCTAGAAGATCAACTGCACAATGAATCAACACCGTTCGTGTACGGAAACACCTGGATCTGCACACGAAGTGCATGGTGTAGCGTGATTACAACCAACTCAGTAAGTAATAAGACTAAATAAAGAACTGAAAGTAGTGACGAGCTTTACAATTATAGTTCAATTTCAGTAATCTCAACATAGGAAAGTAGGCATGCTTTGAAGTTTGACAATTTAAGTCCAGTCAGTTGCTTCATGACCAGTTTAAGTAAAACAGGGTGTAATATCTTTCATAAATTTTCAAGATAGTGATGCATGGAAGTTAAGGGCAACAATAATGAAGTCAAATGCATCCTCTCAGCCAACAGTCACTCAGCCCTCCCATTCACTTGGCACTCACACTCAGTAGGTAGTTGCGCTCACTAGGTGTGTGTACAGACTCCGGAGAGGATCCTTCAGCGCAAGCGCTATATCAATCCAATCATGGCTTAAATCAATGAAACACGTTGTGCCATGCAGCCCGATCCCATATATATAGCCATAAGGCTCGTTGCGGCGTACAACCCGATCCAAAAATATACAAACATAAGGCTTGTTGCGACGTGCAGCCCGATCCACTTGTATACATATATCACTCACAGTTCGGCATTCAGGCCCCAACTTAGTCACCAACCTCTCCAGTCTCTCGGGCTCTCAAAAATCATGAAAATCATCCCAAACAGAAATGATGTAATATATCAACAAGGAACAAAAGAGACCGAGATATGATATGCAAGTAAAACGAAGCCTGAGTACAACAACAATTTAGCAGACAATTTAACATGAAACACGCCCTCTGAAGGCATTTAGTAGACAATATAACATGAAACACGGGCTCTGAGGGCCTCTTCACTACCAGCACATGGCCTAAGCATGATTTCTAACAGGATTTGCAGTTCAATTTCTATATCACGTGAAGAATTTACAGATATCAACAGATTAATCATCTATATGGTTCCATGAAATGTGCCAAACCCAATTCCTACGGTGCACGCCCACACGTCCGTCACATAGCATGTGCATCACCTCAAAACCAATCACATGACACAAAATCCGGGGTTTTATACCCTCAGAACCAAATTTAGAACTATTAATCTCTACTCCAATACACCCTTGCCTCGCAAAACAGCTTCCAAATGCCTCAAATCTAACCATATACAATGTGATATAATAAGGAATCAACTCCATAAGAAAATACGAAGTTATTAATCAAAAATCAGAAACTTGCAAACCAGCAGTCTACAACCAAATATCAAGTCCATAAATTGATCCGTAGACCATATGAAACTCACCCGAGGCCCTCGAAACCTCAACCAAACATACCACCAAGTTCCAAAACATCATACGAACTTAGTCGGACCCTCAAATCACCTCAAACAACATCAAAAATACGAATCACACCCCAATTCAAGCATATACCAACTTCTACAAATGACGCCGAAACCTATCAAATCATATCAGATTGACCTCAAATTTTGCGCACAAGTCACATTTGACATTACGGACCTACTCCAATTTCTGAAATCGGAATCCAACCCCGATATCAAAAAGTCCACACCCGATAAAACTTTCTAAAAATTCAACTTTTGCTATTTCAAGCCTAATTCCACTACATACCTCCAAATCACAATCCGGATATGCTTCTAAGTTCAAAATTACCCAACGAAGCTAACGGAACCATCAAAACTCCATTCCGGAGTTGTTTAGACATAGGCCAACATCCGATCACCATTTCAACTTAAGCTTTCAACCATTAGACTAAGTGTCTCAATACATTTCAAAACCCCACCAGACCCGAACCAACTACCCCCAACAAATTACATAGCAGTTATAAAGTATAAAATGAGCAGTAAATAGGGAAACGAGACTACAACTTTCAAAACGACCAGTCGGGTCGTTACATTAAATTTTCAGTCATTCAATAATATTTAACACTATCAACACTTCTTAGAATTTGGTGTTTTGGACCCAATTGCTTCTAGAAAAGTTTCCATCCTATACAAGCCATCTAGTTAAGAATGTCAAAAAAAAATCAAGTACAAGAGTTTGATGTAGAATAACTTGTTAATATGCAGTGTCCAGTTAGTGGAGTTGTGCAACAGGCAAATACTATTCTATGAAAGCAATGGATAAAAATATATCACTTAATTAAAACAAGAAAGTGAGAAAATTGTAACAAATGCATTACTGCTACTTAGTTTTTTATTAGCTTTTGTCCATAAGCAAATATTTTTTTTTATTAATTGTAATTTTGTTTGCATCCTCTTGACTCTTTTTAATAAACTCTTTTTACTTCATGAAAAAAAGAACATGATGTTAACTAGTGCATGATGGATGGCTGGTCATAGAGATTCTATTTGTGAATGCTTCACCGGTGATTGATGGTTTCTTTACTTATACCACTTGCATCTTGTCCGAGTATTTTATCTCATTTTCTCTATATTAACCAGTTTTTTCTTTTGTTGGACAAAAATGATCCGTACTTCGAAATCCTACCTTCTCTGATTCTTAGTTGATTAGTTCAGTTTATGATAGTCGGTAGTTATTATTGTAAGAAGTTATGCTTATCATAATGTACACATATTCTTAAGAGAATCATTTGACTCACATTTTAGTCTATTAACAGAATTTAGAAGCAGAGAGATCAATTGACGGTAGATTGTAGTTTTGTAAAATTTATTCTAGGAAATCTATGATCTGACTGCACTCAACGATACTTCAGTTGTTGAATGTAGAGAAAATAATAACAAGCATTTGTCCTTCAGGAGGAACATGCAGGATCGAGAGGTAGAAAAAATTGTTATTTTCCTTAGTAGATTGAAGGCTACCCAAACTTATTAAAATTGTTTGTCTTCTCTGTGTGATTAGTAATCTGTTGAAAATTTAGACCCCACAAATAAAAAATAAAGTTGATAAGATATGAAATATGAAGAAAAAGAGAATAGCATGTAGATGAAAATGTATTTAGAAGCCATTCTAAGAAAAAGAGACTCATATGTTAATTCTTATTTTGTTCTTAAAATCACATGTAGAGTGAAGGGTGATATTCAGAAAACTTGTCATACTTTTGAATAATATAAATCACTTTCAGTATTTTTTTGGAAAGCTTCACCTTATTGTCTCTCCAATATTTATTGAATTTGAAAAAGAGTCAGAAGAAATGGGCTGAGACTCCCGCGTAGTAGGAGCGGACTGAGTCGGTATTCGTCTACGAGAGGCGCACTCGTATGCCTTTCGAGGCTTATCCGGCCCCTTGTGACTGTGAATTGAATGAATAAACAGATAAAATCAAGAAATAATTCAACTAACAGTTCGAACGGATCTGATCTATTTAATCGAAAATTCATCCGGTGACTTCACGGTCGCCAAAGAAGTTTTAGAGGTTCAAAAGCCAAAGGCAATTCTCAGACCATCTGAATTTACAGACTCTGCCGCTTTGATCGAAATTCTAATTTTATAGACTCGGAAGGAGAAACTGTCATCCCAGTCAATCCAATTGGGATGCCCTGGATCTGAAAAATGTCACTTGGAAAGAGTAACATGAAGCTCAGAATTGGGGTGTAGTCAATACTCCTGCTAATTATTGTAGGAATGGCTTTATCCCAGACAAATTGAGTCCAAGTTTGAATGCCCATTCGATTTTTTATCGATTCCCAACCAGCTTTGAGAATAAATGACTCACTACGATTCTTTTTCCATATTCCCTTGTCCTCCTAATGAGGAAATAGCTTCGGTGGATGTTCTTTTTGATGCGCCTAAAAACGAATATTTTTACTTTCCAATATTTCCTTATCGATAACGGAAGCCGCCAATGGTTCTACAACTGCAACAACACTTATTTAAAAGACTATTCTAGGGTAGTGGCGAAGCACTACTGAAAAATTCACGTATCACTTGATACGGACGACTTCTGTTTTTTCTTTCCTTTAATCAAATCAATGCCAGAGAATACATCGCAGGTCATTCCTGAAACTGATTTTGAATATTGTTTGCATGTTGTGATTCATTTGATTTCCTCTAATCACCCTCAAGCACAACTGATCCAAGCTTGCTGAAATCTTGTTCAAAGGCTCCACTAAAAAATGCTCCGATGTTGAAAGGTATCGTCACGACAACCCAATTTGTCCGGTAAACTACTCGGGGCTCCCCATGGTTTAGTAAAAGGGAGAGTCAAACGGATACAGCGAAAGATCCAGTTGATGGTCATGGGATTAGTAGCGAGCGGCCGGGGCTGAAGCAGACCGGCCCAGACTCCTACGGGAGGCAGCAGTGGGGAATTTTCCGCAATGGGCGAAAGCCTGACGGAGCAATGCCGCGTGAAATTTCTCGAAATCTTTGAATGAATCATAATATCAGCCAATTTCATTCTTTTAACTAACTGAGGAAGAATTTACAAATTGATAAAACCTGGTGAATGCTGGGTTGGGCCACCTCGAATGGCGTGAGCCGCATGCGGAGAGACCCACACGTACGATTTTTAGGGGGATCTAGTCAAAAAACCGGTCGGCGCCCACCCGACTAGAGGAGTTTCGAATTTAGGGATTTATTCGAAATATTCAATAACTTGATTTATAATAATGAAGTCGATTTTTATTTGTTACTTTATGTGATGTTCTCTTATTTGCCGGTGCAGTTACTAAATCCGCCCAATTCCCCCTCTCACTTCATTCGAGCTGAATTACATCCACCCTCTCATGGTTAAAAATTGGTTAACTATCTCGAAAAAATCTATATCGTCCATCCGAAAAATGTGTCTCAATTACAGCCAACTCCCTCTCCCCTGTCTCTTTCCCTATCGAAACATTCAATGAATGAACCCCCCGATGAATAGAAAATATCCCCTCCCTTTTACTAAACCATGGGGAGCCCCGAGTAGTTTACTAGACAAATTGAGTTGTCGTGACGATACCTTTCAACATCAGAAAAGGCTTCTCTTCATCATGAGACTGATCGGATCTGCCGTAGACACCCGAGAGATCTTCACTTTGAGCGACCGATCTGGTAGAACAACTCAAAAGATAAAGAAGTATCGTTAATCTCTTCATGCTCGTTCCAGAAGTTGCTTTTCGGATTTTGCGATACATCAAAACCTCATCGGGAAGAGCCTTATTATCGGAATAAATTCCCGACTCTACAGGAACGTAAAGTGAAGTGATTTCCGGGTGGGGATCACAAAGGCAGTTGTTTTGTAAAAGCAACGGAGTAGGGAAGTCACCTTTTTTATAATAATTTTGGAAGCTGAACATGCTCAAAATATGCCTAAAGTTTTTAGCTTTGATCATTCGAGGCCGTTAGGTCCAAAGTTGTATACCACTATTATGGTGCCGATAGATTCACTACTTCAGTGCCGTTATCGGACATTGCAGGCTGAGCATCTATTTCTCGTATATCGTTCCACACCGAGAAGAG
>ML380351.1:0-153254 GCA_005239525.1 Nicotiana knightiana
ACCAATTATCATTCCAAGATGCCATGTCAAGAAAGATAATAAAGTATTAAATTAAGATAGAAAAAAATAAAAATAAAAAAAAACTAAGTAGACAAAAGTAAAAATTCAGTCTAGTAGAATAGTTAATTTCTAAGTCCCAAAAACTTAGAATGGATTTTTGCGTATACACATTTTTCCTTAAATGGATTTAATCTAGCACTTCTATTATTTCCTTGAATTACACCAACAGCTCTCCTAACTAAAGTGATTTCATCTCTAAATAATTCAAAGCCACTCTTCACAATCAAGTTATAAATATGACATGCACATCTAACATGAAATATTTCAGGAAGTGGTGGGTGTAGATGCAATTTTAATATTGTAATAGCAGCATTGTTGTTAGAAGCATTATCAAATGACATACACAAAACTTTTTCTGCAAGATTATAAAATATAGTAACTTCATGGATAGTATCACTTATAAATGTATCAGTATGACTTTGATCTTCATCAAGCAATAATACGTTTTTGCATACAAAAATTATCATCTATCCAATGACATGTAACAGTCAAATAATTATTTTCATTTACAGCACCATCAATATCAGAAGTAAGAGAAACTCTACAAGAAAGACTGGCGAACAAATAACGTATATATGTCTGATATTGTCCATAAGCCTAAAGATATCAGATCTACAAGTACTTCTAGGAATACCTTTAAACAAAGGGTTAACTTCTAGGAATACCTTTAAACAAAGGGTTATAAATTCTTTGAATATAAGTAACAAGATACGGTGAAGAAGAAAAACTAAAAGGTAAACAACCTAAAACAATCATTTTAGCTAATTCTTCCCGATCTTTCTTAATATCGTATTTACCCATTAACCCCCCAGTGCTCGGGTTAAGTTTTTGTTGCCCACCTTCCTCAACTACTCCCCAATCAAGAGGGTGCTCATCTTCCATATGCCTGCGAAGTAGACCAGTTCCCCCATTCTTACTGGGCTCATGTTTATAAACTTCATAACATATTCTACATCTTACATAATTTTTCTCATTTTCTAGTCTGTCAAAAAAATTCCAACACTTACTTCTTAATATTCGATTCTTCTTAATAGGGAGGGGAGGCTTACTTGTTCCACTCCTAATATTTTGAGTTTGACTAGCATTACCAAGTATAGCTGGTGGTGTTTCAAGATTATCGGATGATTGAATATCACCTAAAATATCATCTAAATCATCGTCTATACCATAATTTTCTTGAAGTTGTTCATAATCTACATTTAAATTTTTGGGTGAACTTTCAGAAATATGTGTAAAGCTACTAGAAGAACCAACACGACCTCTTGATCTTTTGGAAATTTTCTTACTACCACCTCTACTAGTGCAAACTTTTTTAGCCACTCTAAGTAAATCCATTATGTAAATTAAATTAAGAAATTAAATTAATAATTTTAAATAATAAAATAAATGTACACCAAAGAAGAGAAAGAGATGGAACGAGTGTACCAGGATTCCGAATGTCGCACTAATTTTGATATAGAAACTCAAACTTCAATTGATAATAAGATACTTGATACCACACTTCACTTGAATTAGAATACTTGATATTAATAATTTTGTAATGGCTAAACTAAATATTTGATGAAACTTGAAATAATGAGTAATTGAGAATTTAAGAGCAATAATCAATAATACCAAGATAGAATTAGAGTAGTAAGAGAATGAATTGTGAGGAATAATGAAGAAGGAGGGGGACTATTTATAGTTTTTAAAAGGTTAAAATTATAATTTATCAAATATTAAGGGTGGGGGGGGGGCTACTTTCTTAAGGGGGTAGGCCTAAATGGTTGTTTTTGCAAAAAATGGCCATTGGCCAACGGTCATTTTTGAATTTGACCATTGGCAACGCTCAGAAAATTTTAAAAAAAAATTGGCGGGTTATCGGGCTGAACCGGGTTGTAGCCTATTAACAACCCGTTAAGGGGTTAGCGGGTTGTAGTGGCTCCAGTGCACCGATTTGTAAAATGTGTACATTTAAAACCCGCTCCCCGTCCAACCTGTCCCATCCCGCCTATTTTTCCACATTAACGAGCTGACCCGGGTTGAACCGAGTTGTTAACGGGTCAGCCCGGCACGATTAACACCTTTAATCCTAAATGGGTGTAATATTAATGGGTGTTTACCATTGAATATATTTCTAATGGTTGGTTGATATTTATTCATTTTTCATTCTTGATTTATTGTTGGTGGTTGCAAACAATAACAAATGTCATTTGACTCTTTCTTTACTTGGAAAAGCGGGTTAGGATTTGGTAGAAGTGAATATCAAAAACTCAAGGCTTTAAACCTTGTTTAATAGAATCGCTTAGGAATAAGTGGGTTCTATTTGGCATAAATTGATTGTTCTTAATTGCAGCTCTTTTATATTTAGAAAAATCATAAAGAGAAAATACTACCCAACTATTGGAACATATTGGGTAGTCATTTAGAAATCATTTGCGTATCAAAGGACCTTCCATTAGAAATATATCATATTAACATCGATAGCATTACATTTCATTGAAGGGGACACAACTTTGGTTTAGTTAATTGAATTAATTACAATCTTACAAAATTATACTTGTCTAATTCACTAAATTACAACACTCTTTTTAGCTAACGGAATAGAATTACGATTTAAGTTAAGTTTCACACTACTCAAGTAATTTTTTCACACCTATTCCATGTGGGATTCGAAACCAACCTAGTTGGGTTATTATATTTGACATCGACCGCTTTACACTATTTATTAAGGTGTAATTTGAGCGTATCAAATTTTGGTGTTGTTTCCGGGGAATACGGTTTTGAAATTACTAATTAGTGTGCACTTTACTTTACATCTTTTTCTATTCCATCACACTTTGCTTGCTTTTCTTGGTGTGCTAGGTAAGCATGTCTGATTATGATGAAGAAGATAATCCTTTTGCGGATATTGAGGAATATATTGAGGGCACCAACGCCATTGTCCCTCCGCGAGTTGACGCTGCTACATTCAAGGTAGAGCATGGGTTAACCCTAATGCTCAAGGCAGAAGGATTATTCAGAAACTCTACAGATGATGATCCAACGCAACACCTTAGAAATTACTTGGATGTGTGTGCAATGCATAAATAGAATAATGTGACAGATGATGCCCTGAGACTGCGGGTATTCAAGTTCTCATTAGCTAGAGAGGTGAGAAAATGGATTCAAAATCTACCTCCTCATTCTATACACTCTTGGACAGAACTCGTCCTTGCTTTCTTAGAAAAATGGTTCCCACATAGCAAGAAATCCGAGCTCAGAGATAAAATCTTCTTCTTCAAACAATTTCCAGGAGAACACTTACATGAGGCGTGGGACCGTTTCAAGTTATACTTAGTGAGGTCATCGAATCATGGCTTTCTGGATACAATTTTGTTGGAGAAATTTTACATGGGTTTGGATGCGGTAGATGGATCTTTCATGGACAAAACATTCCCTAGAATTACACAGATTCTAGCAAAATGGCCGAGCACAACCAAGCCTGGCACTGTGAAGATACCACTGGTGGAATTGCATACGTTACTCCTTCTCTAACCAGCATGATTAAAGACAACCAAGAGAGCGACCAACTGATTTCTAGGCTTGCCACAAACATTAATGTGCTAACCAAGATGTTCACAGAAAGTCAGACAAAGAAGGTAAATGTTTTGGAAGACATGTAACCCATGGTGAATCAAGAGTTCGAGGAAGCAAACTATGTCCATAATTCTCAAGGTGGTTATCGCCAACAAAATTAATGGAGGCCAAACCCGCAAGGGCAAGGCCATCAAAATTGGCGTAATGATCAAGGTGGATCAAGTCAAGGCACTTGGATAAACAACAACAACAATTATGCCAACCGGAGTTCAAACCCTTATGTTCCACCAAAGAGGCAATATTCCAACTCCTCGCATTATAAGGAGGGTTCTTCAATTGAATCTAAGTTGGAAGGCATGCTTGAAAATATCTTGCAAAATCAAGAAAGAGGCGATACTACAATGAAAAACATGGCCGAACTTGTGGGGTCACACACCGCTTCTATACAAAAGCTTGAAATGAAAATACGAGATTTGTCAAGAGAACAAAATCCAAAGCTAAAAGTCACACTCCCAAGTGACACAATTGCCAACCCTAAAGGTAATGGGAGTGGTCCAACTTCTCATTGCATGCTATCACCACGCGAAGTGGGAGGGTACTTCAAGGAGAAAATGAACAAGTGGTTGAATTTTATGACCTTGAGCAAGAGGTTGAGGCCCAAGTTGAAGTGCCGATTGTTGTTGAAGTTGAAAAGCTCCCCCAAGAGGTGAAAGTCCAAAAAGCACGCCATGATGAGGTAAAGAAAAAGGTGAAAGAGGTCCCAAAAGCTCTAGCACCAATTCCTCGACCTACCCCTATGTTTCCTCAAAGACTTGTTAGGAGGGTGGATGATAGCAAGTTCGAGAAGTTTTATGACATTCTAAAACAATTGTCGGTGAACATTCCATTATTGGAAGCCTTCCAAGAGATGTCGGGATTTGTTAAATACTTAAAGGACTTGATAACTAAGAAAAGATCCACCAGAATGAAGTGGTGAGTATGACTCACCGGGTTAGTTCCATTATTGCAACAACAATCGTCGAAAAGAAAGAAGACCTGGGAGCATTCACCATCCCATGTACTATTGGCTTGCGAGATTTTTCAAGGGCGCTTTGTGACAATGGGGCTAGCATTAACTTTATGCCTCTTGCTATTTACAAGCAAGCGGGTTTAAGCTTGCCAAGACCTATAAGCATGAGATTGCAAATGGCCGATCGTTCAATCAAGAGACCAGTGGGAATTGTGGATGATGTCCTAGTGAAAGTGGGAAAGTTCCTTCGTCCGTCCGACTTTGTGATCCTTGACTGTGCCTTTGATAAAGGAATTCCTATCATATTGGGGAGGCCATTCCTTGATACTATATGAGAACTTATGTCAGAAAATAAAATCAAGTTCTGAGTTAATGATGAAGAGGTCACCTTTCAAGCAAGTAAGGGTATGAAGTTTCCACATGCATATGAAGGAATCTCAGTCATTGATATTGTTGATGAGGTAGAGGATGCAAGTGAGATGAAGGTGGAAGAAGAATGCCTAGGTGAGGCCCTGGCAGCAATATTGGTAAATTTTGATGGTGAAGACATGGAGGGATACATGGAAGCTGTGAATGCACTAGAAGGAAGTGATCCTATTATGCACCAAAGAAGCTCTCTATTGACTTAGAGAATAGAGCTACTCCCCCTCGCAAAGCCTTCAATTATTGAGCCGCCACAACTTGAACTCAAGCCACTTCCACCACATTTGAGGTATAAATTTCTTGGCTCCAATGATACTTTACTTGTAGTCGTTTCTTCTTTTTTGAATGATGTGCATGTAATGAATGTCCTGAGGGAACACCGGCAAGCCATTGGGTAGACAATAGCAGACATCCGAGGAATTCTCGCCAGAATTTGTGATCACAAAATCCAATTAGAGCAAGGAATCAAGCCTAGTGTGAAGCGCCAAAGGAGATTGAACCCATCCATGCAAGAGGTGGTGAAGAAGGAGATTATCAAGTGGTGGGATGTCGGGGTAGTCTATCCCATCGCCGATAGTTCTTGGGTGAGCCCAGTACAATGTATACCGAAGAAGGGAGGCATGACTGTGATCCATAATGAGAAAAATGAGCTCATCCCAACAAGAACTGTAACTGGATGGAGAGTGTGCACGAACTATCGGAAGCTTAACAGTGCCACTTGCAAAGACCACTTCCCTATGCCCTTTATTGATCAAATGCTTGATCGGTTAGCGGGAAGGTCATTCTATTGCTTCTTGGATGGATATTCCGACTATAACCAAATAAACATAGCATTGGAAGATCAAGAGAAGACAACTTTCACATGCCCATATGGGACCTTTGCCTTTAGCCGGATGCCATTTGGGCTATGCAACACTCCAGCTACCTTCCAATGGTGCATGATGTCTATTTTCTCGGACATGGTAGAGGATTTCTTAATAGTGTTTATGGATGACTTCTCGATAGTGGGTGATTCCTTTGAGCATTGTCTAGACAACTTTATACAAGTGCTCAAAAGGTGTGAGGAGACAAACCTTGTGCTAAACTGGGATAAGTTCCACTTCATGGTGGATGAGGGCATTGTCTTGGGCCACAAAATTTCTAAACAAGGCATAGAGGTTGACCGAGCCAAGGTTGAAATCATTTCAAAGATTCCTCCACCAACTTCAGTGAAAGGTGTCCGAAGTTTTTTGGGGAACGCTGGCTTCTATAGGCGTTTATCAAGGACTTCTCCAAAATTGCAAAGCCCATGTGCAAGCTCCTTGAAAAAGATGCCAAGTTTGTATTTGATGAGAAGTGTCTCAAGGCATTTGAGGAATTAAAAGAGAAGCTCACCAAGGCACCTATTATTGTCACATCGGATTGGTCCCTTCCATTTGAACTCATGTGTGACGCCAGTGGTGTAGCTATTTGGGCAGTGCTTGGTCAACGGCATAACAAATTCCTTCATCCTATCTACTACGCAAGCAAGACACTCAATGGTACTCAAATGAATTATATTGTGACTGAGAAAGAACTTCTTGCCATTGTCTATGCCTTTGAGAAATTTCTAGCCTATCTGTTGGGATCCAAGGTGATAGTCTACACTGATCATGTTGCTCTTTGCTATCTTATGGCAAAGAAGGATGCCAAGCCACGATTGATCTGGTAGGTCCTTTTATTGCAAGAATTCTACTTTGAGGTCAAGGATCGAAAAGGAACAGAAAATCAAGTTGCGAATCACCTGTCTAGGATTGAAGAAGAAGGAAGGCCAAAGGAGAACTTTGAAATCAATGATGATTTTCCAGATGAGCACATATTGGCATTTTCTGACACATCCGCTCCTTGGTATGCCGATATTGCTAATTACTTGGTTAGAGACCTTATTCCTGATGGATTAGAAACATATCAAAAGAAAAAGTTCTTGCATGAGTGTAGGCAATACTATTGGGAGGAGCCCTTCTTGTTTCGTATTTGCGCCAACAACATCATTCGGTGATGTGTCCTGGAAAATGAGGTTACGTCAATTCTCAAGGCATGCCATGACTCACCGGTTGGGGGTCATCACGGAGGAAACCGGATGGAGGCAAAGGTGCTTGAATGTGGATACTATTGGCCATCGATCTACCATGACGCGAATCAAATGGTCAAAGCTTGTGATCAATGTCAAAGTAAAGGATCAATTTCTAAAAGGCATGAGATGCCTATAAATTTTGTAATGCAGTTTGAAATCTTCTATGTATAGGGGATCGATTTCATGGGTCCATCCTAGTGACAGTGGACTATGTATCCAAGTAGGTCTAGGCAATCGCCTTGCCCAACAATGAGGCGAGGAGTGTGACCGTATTTTTAAGGAAAAACATATTCACACGGTTTGGTACTCCCAAGGCCATCCTTAGCGATGGTGGATCTCATTTCTGCAACAAGGCTTTTACCGGGCTACTCGAAAAGTATGGCGTCAAGCACAAGGTGGCCACACCTTATCATCCTCGATCGAGTGGTCAAGTCGAAGTTTCCAACATGGATATTATGAACATTCTAGCCAAAACTGTCAATGCAAACAGGACCGACTGGTCAAGGAAGCTAGATGATGCATTGTGGGCATATCGCACAACATTCAAAACTCCTATTGGCACTTCACTGTACCGGTTAGTCTTTAGTAAGGCATGTCATTTGCCCGTGGAGCTTGAACACAAATCCATGTGGGCTTTGAAAAAGTTGAACCTTGACTGGGCCGAAGCTGCTAATCTAAGAATGACACAACTCAACGAGATGGAAGAATTATGTTTCCATGTATATGAGAGTGTAGCTATGTACAAAGAAAGAATGAAGATTGTTCATGACAAGAAGCTCCTGAAGTGGGAGTTCAAATCTGGTGACTTGGTCTTGCTCTTCAACTCGAGACTCAAGTTATTTTCGGGTAAACTCAAATCCAAATGGTCTGGCCCGTTCAAATTTGTGAATGTATCCCCTTTTGGAGGTATTGAATTAGAGTCAGAGGACAGACTTCGAACTTTCAAAGTGAATGGCCAATGGGTTAAGCATTACCTGGGCACAACAGGAGACAAGCACTTGGTAGAGCAATTTGCTCTCAAGGATGGTCCATCCCCCACCACTGAGTATCCCAAAAGGGACCAACTTCGTCGTGCCGCGACGTTAAATCAAGCGCTTCTTGGGAGGCAACCCATGTGTGGTAACACTCTTTTGTATTTTTTTAATTATTTATGTAGTTTAGATTGAGAAAGTTGACGTGTGTGTTAGAGTGCAGGTAGTCCCAAATGTCATGAACAAGGTCCTAGTGCCGAGGAAACTGAAGAAAAGAAAGGTCCCGAATTTGCGACAACTATGTGATCGCATAACTACTATACGAACCGCACAATCATCTCAAACCTAGGCAGCAAAATTGGCTAGCTGGGTATTCAAAATGCGGTAGGATCTTCAATTTTGCGGGACGCATAACAACTTTGCGATCACATAAGGCATTGCATAGTTGAGTTAGGATGCCAGTCCTTAGCCCATCGCATAACACATATGTTATGGCATAAGTCGTTATGCGATGGACTTAAGCATCGCAAATCTGACAAGTACAAAACCCTAACCTCCGCAAAATGCTTTTTATTTCTCTCATCCTCACTTTTATCATACACGATCACTTAAACAAAATCAAACAAAAACCCAAAAAGATTTTAATCATGTCCAAGGCTCATCCAACAAGGATCATGAATTCATTGAGCTCGTAACTCCAAATCTCATATCCGTCTTTGTTAGATATTTGGTATGTGCCTTCTCGTTCTTTATTTCTTTCTTTTTTCTCTCTCTTGTGGTATCATTGCTTACTGGTATTTGAACCCCTTAGCTCGTGTTTAGTTCCCAAATGTGTGTGCTAGGAGCATGTGGGGGTGATTAGTGGGTCAATCGTGCTTCAAAATGATAGAAACGGTTAAAAGGGGGGATTGTTCTCTGAAGAAGATGACTTTTACGGCCCGCATAAGTGGGTTGCGGTCCGCAATGCAATCGCAAAAGAAACCCTAGATGGAAAGTGAATGGCAATTATGTGACAGATTATGCGATCGCAAATTTGTTTTGCGAACCGCATATCCACCGCAAACACAATTAGATAAAAGGCCCATTGTGTGTACAATTATGTGATCATTTTGCGGTTGCAAAATCGACTTTGCGATCGCATAATTTAAAAGTTCTAGGAAGTGAAATTCTGCGACGATTTTGCGGTCTGCATAGTGGTTCTGTGACCGCATAACCCACCGCATAATATGTTTTCTTCTGTTAAGTTTCTTATGTGTGCCTTTTATGCTATGCCCACCACTCACACACTGTTTCATTGCAGAAATGGCACCACGAAAAGTTATTACAATGCGATCCCCATCCGCTCATGCACAGAAAAGAGCCACTTTGAGCCAACAAACACAACAGGCTAAACATCCATGATCGGAAACCACCCGCACCACCGCTGAGCGATCCTCCCAGTCTGACGAGGAGGGGGCACATATTGATATTTTTCCATCAGTTGACTTGCAAGCTGAGGCACGAAGGAAGAAGGGGGAGGATCTTAATCTCCGGTTTGGAGTCCCAGGCTCCATGAGTCTATTCAAAGAAGGGCTATCAAAGCGAAAGATTCTCGAGGAAAAACAGTTGAGTTTGAATGGGATGAGGGAGAACTACCTTCACATAATCGAGAACATCAAGCAGAGGAAATGGGAATTCTTCCCTGAGGTCCCTGATGAATACAATGAGACGCTTGTGCGGGAGGTTTATGCTTAATATGGGGCATCAAGGAATGTTGAGCAGAAGAGAAACAAGGTATTTGCATAATCGATTCTTGTTCGAGGGGTCCAATTGTTATGTGATAAGGGAACCATAAATGATTTTTACTTCGAGGATTGGAGTCCCGGCACAGCTGAATATGAGGCTAAGGTAGCTAACAAGAACAACGAGCGTGCATGGATTTCCTCTGTCATAGCAAAGGGGACACCCGCCTGTATTGACCCGAAACACAAGATCTACAAGGAGGATCTCACACGGGAGGGTCGCTATTGGCTTAGCTTTGTCACATCTCGTCTGATGCCATCTAGGAATGAAACTGACATCAACATTGAGAAGGCATTTCTCATTGCGTGCATCATGATGAGTATTAAGATTGATGTGGGAGAGTTCATCTTCCAGGAACTGGGAATCAGAGTGAACCAGAAACACACATCACTTCCATTCCCTTGCTTGATCACAGGTCTCTGCAAAGCTGTGAATGTGCCTCCTATGCCAAAACATGACAAACCGGAGAAAGATCTTAAGGACATTGACATTATGCGCATCAGTGATGCAGTAGCAAAGGAAACTGCGACTCAAATAGAGACTCAAGTCCCTCCTCCAGCAAACTCAGCAACTTTAGAGGCCCAACTGCCTGCCACTCCTCAGGTCCCTGCTACCTCCACAGCTACTCCACAACACACCACTGCACAGCCCCAGGTTCTACTACCAGCTCTTTCCAAGCTGGGTCTACTAGCTCAGCATGCCAATGCTAAGGTGGACCAGCTGATAAAGGAAATCCCAAACCTCATTCGGCAAGCATTGCTCCCTATCCAATCCTCAGTGAGTGTTCTTCAACAGCAGCATAAAACTTATGAGGATCGCCTAAATCACTTTGAAGTGCGTCTTGAGAAGGTCGGACGGGATGAGGTTGGAGGTATGACTCAGCTCCGTTAGGACATTGATGCATTGAAAGTTGAGTTGCAGAAAATACAGAGTTTGGAGTTTGACTTGACACTATTCCTCCCGAAGGAGGGTGAGAAGGGAGCTGGCACGTCCATTCCAGGGATGGATTTTGATTTCATAAACCTGATAGCAGATCTAGAGGCACATAGTCAAGCCCCTCCTGTACACATTGACGTTCCTTCAGAGGAGAGATCCGGAGACACTGAGGAGTCCGATGAAGGGGATTCAGAAGATGAGGATGCACTGGTAGAGGACACTAAGGGTCATCAGGACAAGGGTAAGCAATTTGATATTCCTATGCAAATGAAGAAGAAGAAGCAGATGTGCAGACAGCAATTGCACATTTGCTAGCAAATATGGTCGCCAAGGAACTTCCATCGACCACTCAGCCATCACCAGGAAAGGCTAGCAACTCTCAGGCCCCAGATCCATCTTCAAGGAGGGTGGAGCTTCCTGCTCCATCCTCACAGTAGCTGGAGCATCTTACTCCAGCCGTGGAGGCCACCATTCAGTCCGAAATTCCACCGCTGGAGCTTCAGTACCAGCAAATGACCCCACAGCTGCCCAGCATGCTTCAGACCCTCCGAGCGCTTAGTGCGCCCCAGGAAGCCCCTAAAATATGTTTTTAAATTTTTGTGCATTGGGGTCAATGCATGTTCGTAAGTTGGGGGTGGGGTAGATATTTTGTGTAAATAGTTGTATGAAAAAAATTATGCATCTCTCTTTTTAGTATAGACTAGTAATTAGTAATGAATTCCCCTTGGTTTTTCTTCATCAGGTTCTTTTTCAAGGGTGTAATAGTAGAACCATGGAATTAGCATGGAACGTTTTGACTTTTTTTTTATGAGATTGTATAGTTTCAAGCATGTAAAGAAAGTTTTGTGAATGAATTGTACCCTTCCTTCATTGGTATATAAAAAAAATTATATAAATAATAATAATAATTTTTTATGGTTAGTCATTTTTGTGAACTTGAGGCTCGCTCTTTGACTTTATGTTTACTCAGAATCTTACATGTCATATGATGAAAGCTTTGAGTTGCCTTGCGTTCACTTGAGGGCTGAAACTATGTTAAGTCAAACAGTTCATGTGTCGTGAGTGAGTGAGGATTTGTGTAAATAATGCGCTTGCTTAACTTGTGATGTCTAGAACTTGACCGGTTGGTTTCTTTGTGCAATCTCAGGCTAATGATTGAATGTTGAGATGATCTTAGGCTATCTTTGTGATTACTAGCTAATTTTGACCAAAAATTAACCTTCCCGGTACATAAATTACCCCAGTTCCCCCTGTTGATCCTTTAGCCTTTTCTTTGGTTACCATACTACAAACCTTTATCCCATTTTGAAATAATCCCTTCTTTTGAACCTAACCCTCTTTGAACGAGTAAGAATGAGGCTAAAAGCCTAAGTTAGGGGTGACGGTACAAAGTGGAAGCTGGAAAGGTTGGCACTGTGTGTAAACTCAAAACTGTTTCCTCAAAGTTGTATATATATAAAGAAACTCAAGCTCCGAAAAGCAATACCTTCATAAAAAAATGGAGTCATGTAGAAATTGAAGAAACACTTTGAGGTGGTTCAATGTCGGTAACTCGAGGTAAATAAATTCTATGTAGTAAAGAAGCAAAGTTTATGTAGAGTTTAAGGAGGGTATAGCCACTACGTTCCCAGATATTCACCCAACCCGTCTTTAAGCCTACATTACAACTTGTGTAAAGTCCTAGGTGATCTACAACCAATCATTCCTGAGATAGCACCAAGTTAAAATAAGGGAAGCCTATGGATTGATACTTGTAGCATGTAGCTTTCGTTCAGAGTGAAAGAGTATTTGATTGCATCCCCTGTAAATATGTGTGAGTTGGGGATTTTCTTTGTTGTGAGCGCGCATGAACTGCAAGGTTTAACAGAAGGTAGGTTCTTGAAGTATAATGCAAGTGCACCTAGCAGAGTAACATTTTGTCAGTTTAGTCAAGGCTCAAAATTTACAAGTTTAGTAGCCGCTTTGTTAAGTGATAATGGTCTTCCAGGAAGGGTAAATAAATGAAGTTACATGCTTGTTAACTGTCAGTCAAAACCATCTACGGTCACTACTGTTTCATGACTTCGGTAAGAGCTTAGGATGGGATAATTTTTGTTCTAGTTGCTTGAGGACAAGCAAAAGTTTAAGTTGTGGGTGTTGATGTGCCGTAGAATTTCGGCACATTTAATACCAATTAATTAGATTTTAGCTCGCTTTTAATGCATTTGTTCGTTAATTCTTATGAATTTGATTGTTTTGTAGTGCATGAGCTTGAAAACCCAAAAATATGGAAAAGAAGTTAAAAAGTCACAAAAGGATGGAAATGCTATAGATATACGACCTCATAATTCACGTGCGGACCGCATAAATCAAAGGTCAATCGCAAATTGAAACAGACCTTTTGGCCAAACCAAGACAAGAGTATGCGGTCCATTATGCGGTCGCATAAAACTTTTGCGGGCCGCATAATGACTGCATAATTCCACTAGAAGAAGTTTCTCAATGCGATTGCGATGAGACAATGCGGTTGCATAATAGATATGCGGACCGCATAACCGATATGCGGTGGACGCCTGGAACTGGTGATCTACAATTCTGCGATGTGAAGGGAGGTTATGCAGACTGCATACCTGATCTGTGATGGATATGTGGTTGCAAAAGCTGTCTGCAGAGGCAATTTGGTCCAATTTTGGCTCCGATTTTTAGCCCACTATAAATAGGTTTATTAGGGTTTTCGTGGGTCATTTTGTCGGAAAAAGAGACTACAAACAAGGGCATTGAATATTCATCTCTTTGTGAAGCTTTAAAAGAAAGATTATTGCACTTTTGTAAGCATTATGACTTTAAATATTGTTTTATTTGTATTTTAGTATGAGTGGCTAGTTTAAATACTAAGGTTGTGGACCCTAAATGGGTGTAATGTTAATGGGTGTTTACCATTGAATATATATATAATGGTTAATTGATATTTATTCATTTCTCATTCTTCATTTATTGTAGGTGGTTGCAAACATTAACAAATGTCATTTGACTCTTTCTTTACTTGAAAAAGTGGGTTAGGGTTTGGTAGAAGTGATTATCAAAAACTCAAGGCTTTAAACCTTGTTTAATAGAATCGCTTAGGAATAAGTGGGTTTATTTGGCATAAATTGATTGTTCTTAATTGCAACTCTTTTATATTTGGAAAAATCATAAAGAGGAAATACTACCCAACTATTCAAACATATTGGGTAGTCATATAGAAATCATTTGCATACCAAAGGACCTTCCATTAGAAATATATCATATTAACACCGATAGCATTACATTTCATTGAACGGGACACAACATTGGTTTAGTTAATTGATTAATTACAATCTTACAAAATTATACTTGTCTATTTCACTCAATTACAACACTTTTTTTAGCTAACAGAATAGAATTACGATTTAAGTTAAGTTTTACACTACTCAAGTAACTTTTTCACACCTATTCCTTGTGGGATTCGAACCCAACTTAGTTGGGTTATTATATTTGACATCGACCGCTTTAAACTATTTATTAAGGTGTAATTTGAGTGTATCAAGGATGACATCTTCATGTCCCATGAGCCATCTGTCCAGAGGAATGGGTGGCAGCCGAGGGGGAAATGATGGAAGTGAATCCCCCTCAAGTTTGCGAGGCTGATGCCGAATTAAGGCCCGAGGACTCACGAGATGTCGGCCATGTCCCGCTCGACATTATAGATATTTCGGGATTGCCTTTGTTCATAGAATCAATGTTTGATGAATCCCGAATAACAAAGGAGCGATCCCACGAAGAGGTCCATGGAGCGGATGATCCCCTCCGAGGCTTTTTTGACGGTATAGACTCATCCGCCCTGGAGGATTTCACCGGGTTAGGTGACTTGGAGGTGTCGAGGAAAAGTCCACCTTTAGAGGATAGCGGGTCGAGCTCGAGACCGAGATTGACCAATCATTTCCCCGCTTCGAGCACCATCCTGGTCGGAAGCGGACTGTCGCTATCACCATTTCGGAGAATGCCCGGATCCTTTCCGGTCCTGCTGGTAACCGAAGAAGATCAGGCAAAAATGAACGAGGTAGTCGCGTCATGCCTGTTCAATGAAGCAAAACATGCATTGAACTGGGTAATTCTTGATAACTCTCAATAATTATAATATCTCTTCTAATATTTGAATTAATTCTAATATCCCTTCTCGTATTTGCAGACATCGGTGCTCCATCACGAAACCTTCCTCTGGTACCGGGATGTGCTGGACCAACTCAATGCTGAAGTCAACTCAGCAAGCAACGTGAGGGGGAAGTCAAGAGCCTCCGAGCCAAGTTGGACGCGGCTCAGAAAGGACATGTCGACTTGTTGGAACAGGTAAAAATCTTTGAAGTTAGTGATGTTGACTAGACACGTTGTCTAACAGTCATAATCTACAGGTCCAGCAGAAGATTGATCGTGTCGACCATCTACGGGCTGAGATGGATGAAGTCAAAGCCATGGACGAGGAGTGGAAGGGCAAGATCGATCGGTTGGCTTCGGAAAAGGAGACTTCCCGGGAGCAACTGGCCTCGGAGAAGGACCAACTTCAATCGGTGAAGGAGAAAGATGAGATCTAGTCCTGAAAAATTGAAGACCTCCAGTCTCAACTGGGATCGGTCGTTGTCGCACGGGATACCCTTGTCAAGGAGCTTGAAGCAGCCAAGTCAGTGGCGGAAACGATTAAGTCCAATGCTGAAGAGATTGTGGCCCGGTATAAAGCTGATGTTGAGGCAGCTCGGGAATGCCTAAAGGCCATTGTCAAATATGTGAAGCGGCAGTCACAGAGGGAGGCTCTCAAAGAGGTTCATGCCCGGGGGTTCAATTTATAGGCCAAGATTGAAAATGTTAAGAGGCTCGAGGCTGAGGCCAAGAAGTTGGCTTACCCCAAGGATGAGGAATAATTCGAGGGTTCGGGCAGATCCAAAGACGGAGAAGGCCCTGATGGCCCCCGCGATGAGGCGAGATCCAGCGAGGATCAAGCTTCTTAGGTGCCTTGTAGATTTCGCTTTTGTAATTTTGCATTTTGTTAAGGCCGTTTGGACTTTGTAAAATTTTATGTATGTATATAAGGATTTTTACCTTCGACAAATTTCAAGCCTATTTCTTTTTGCTTTTTTCTCTATGATTGCAATGATTTCAGATGCCTTAGCACGTAATAATTAGGTCTTATTCGGAGGTTCGAACAATGTTCGTTCTCGATATTATTTTTCTTAAGACTCGTGGGGGCTTGGTATGATCGGAAGCTTTCCCCGAAATGTTTGCAGGATACCTTTGACATATTGAGGAGATACAATATGAGGTTGAACCCGAAAAATGCGCATTTGGGGTCGGATCTGGAAAATATCTCGGGTTTATGGTGTAACACTCCTCAAATTCATAAAAGTTTCAACACACGCTAATTATAGAATTTAATTTCTTTTTTATCTCGCCTTAAGTGCATACAAAGTTATACTTCTATTACGGATTTAAACCCTGGTGATTGACTTTTGAGTTATTTCTCTATTTAAAAATAATTAGATATACAATTAGGGGAATATAAATAATATATTAATAATTTTAGTATTATTAATTATTAAAAATAGGTATCATTAATTATTAGTTAAATTAAAAAGTAGACAAGCCTAAAGCCCATAAAATGGGAAGGCAAAAGGCATAAAGCCTAAAAAAATTAGAATTAAAAGACCTCAAGGCTTAAAAGCCTTATACGAAGAAACAGAACGCTACTTATGTTCATTCACACAAAGGCAGAAGGCTAAAAAGCCTTATTCAAAATCGAGAAACAGAACGTTGTTCTATTCACACAGCAAGCACAAGGCTACAAAACTTACACGTGCAAGCAACGAAAATTCTAGAGTTTCTTACAAATCACTAATTCTTGAACTCAGGTATATACAATTCCCTATTGTCAATTATCCTAAAGTAGTGGTAGGTAAGAATTGAATAGTTAATTCCCTTCTTTCTCTATATCAACATTAAATTTCATGTGTAAGTGTGAAACTTTGAAACTAACTAAAATACACTGGTTGTTGTAGAATCAATTATTTGACGGGTATAAATTGGACTAGGGCCTACGTGTTGGCTCGAGGATTTTTGAAGTGAGTTGATATAACCCTTTACTAAAGTGGTTTAACTCACAAAAGCACGCATACAAGGTGTTTGATGAATTGCTCAAAAGAGTTAATATGTACTTAATTAGAGTGAGTTTGAAATCAAAACTATTAGATGCTATGTCGAGTTGTTATTTTGTGATATAAGGATTTTATAACCGTGAATTTTTATTCATTTTTGCAATAAAAACATTAAACCTTATGGAATTATAAAATTTCATTTGTCTGTGTTTCTTGTTTGTGTTTTGCTTTTCAAGTATCAATTTGATTGGTAGGTTCCTTGATGAAAAATATCTGATTAAAAGGTAAGGTAAAAGTTCTTTGAAGTAGAGTAAGAAATCTAGCCATATAGCAATACTATTCAAGAATCTAGTGTTAAATAACATTTCCATTATTTTCCCTTTTTGCTTTAAACTTCAGTCTCATGGTAATATGGAACATGACATTTGATCAAACTAAACTTTGTGTATACGTAAACATTCAATAATTGGTTATTAATTCTTCCGTAGGTTCTATGTTGTTAAATGGATCTTGCTACAAAACAAACTACAAATTGCATGATTAATGTATAAAAGATTTAGACTTGAAAAGTCACAAGAAGAAGTTTTAGAAAGAAAAGATTTTTGGAAGTATCCTCTACTCTGAGAAAGGGTAATCGTCCAGGCCGAGGGCCCTGACGAAGGCATTGACTTCCTGAAACTGCTTGTGCCAAAATAGGGAGCACACGAGCCGAGGGTCTTGTTGTTGAGAATTTATTTAGCAAGGCTAAGGTATGATACATGAGCGCTGAGAACCATGAAGCGAGAGACACCTCGTGGATTGGGCCTATCCGATCAGGTCGGGATCAAACCCGTGCCGATCCCACGGTGACTAAGACAGAAATAAGTCAGGATAGTTGGAACTCCTGGAGTATTTTTTTTATTAGAAAGAAAAAGAAAAGGAATTTCTTTTATAATATTCATAAACTGCTACTATGCAATTATTTTAGATTTGTTCTTAGAAGCTTTAATTTTTCCATGCATTCAGAATTTTTATTTGTAATGTATATTTTATTAAAATTTCTTCCCCTATCATCGAGACTCACTGAGTACAATGGATGGTACTGACGTTCTCTTTTGGGAACCTATGTTGGTTTGCGGTACAATGTAAGAACTAGTTTTACAGGCGAGCAGTCTACATGTTAGGACTTCCCTCACTTCTAGTGCTATTGGTGAGCTTCGCTTTTGTTCGTAGAGTACTCCTTTGAGTCGTCATTATTTAGCTATTTATTTGTTTAATTAGATAACTGGCCAAGAAATCTTATGTCCTGAGCAGTGCGTCAGTTTATCAGTAGAGGCTTCATACATACAGTCGATGGGTTAAGATTCAAATTTTTTTGATAATAACTTAGCAGTATTTCAGTGGTTACTACGAATAAAGTTTTGGAGTTGGTTTATTCTAGATATCTAAATTAATTAAAAGTATTTGGTTAACGTATTGCCTTGTTGCATATAAATTTTGAAGTTATAGTAGATCTGATAAGCGCAGATGGATTGCTCGGTCAAGTTTAGTGATCGGGTGCCGGTCACGGCTTGTTCAGAAAATGGGTCGTGACAAACTTGGTATCAGAGCCAGGTTTATGGAGTCCTAGGGGTCTATGAAGCCGTGTTAGTAAAGTCTTGTTTATGGGTATGAAACGCGCCATACTTATAAATAGGAGGCTACAAGAATATAGGAAAAGTCTAATTTTTTTCATACTTTAGATCGTGCAGTAGAGCCTACCTGTAAAAAATTATCTAATGTATTCCTTTCTCCAACTCGCAGAAATGGCTCGTACTCGCAACTCTGATACCAACACTCAGGATACTACTCAAGAAACTATTGCTACTATTGTGGCTCAAGGTATAACTAAGAAGGCTTCAACTCAGAAAAGGAAGGGTAAATCCACAAAGAGGGTTCAAGTACCTCGGGTTGAACATGAAGAAGGGATGGAGCATGATGAGCCAGTACCTCAGGATCCAGTGCCGCCTCCAATAGCAGCTCCGGCTAAGACATTTATACCAGAGGTGGTTCAGATGTTTAATGTTGTCAACAGTGCTATGGAGATGTTTAAAGCCTTCATGGCCAACCAGAAAGAGTGTATGAATTTTTAAAGTTGATTCCTCCATTGTTCTATGGTACTATAGTTTATTAAGATCCAACGTTATGGCTGGAAGGTGTCAAGAAAGCGCTCCGAGCGATGAAGGAATTTGATGATGAAGTTGTGGAGCTGGTTGCTTACCAGCTTAGAGATGTGGTTGGCGCTTGGTTTGAGATGTGGGAAAAGGAAAGAGATGAAGATGATGGTCCTCCTACTTGGGAAGAATTTGAAGAGGCCTTCATGTCTAATTTTGTCATGCCCAACATCGGGGAGCGCGACCGGCGCTCAACCGAGTGATCCCGGTCAAGCAAGATTGTCAAATATTTCCTACGATTCGTTTATGATAAAAAGAAGACACGTTAGAATTGGTTAAACAACAAAAAGATCATATATGTGAACATTACAGGTTCATTTTATTTATTTTCGTCGCACTAAGGTTAAGGTCCCAAAATACATATATCCTACAATTTAGTGGAACAAGAGTTCAAAATAAACATAATCCGTCGACCTTACTAATACCTATATACAACCCACATCGTGTCTACGAGGCCTCTAAATAGTTACAAAAGAGTACATCAAAAGTGCCGGCAACAAGGCCCCGACTATACCTCAAGTACAATACATAAGGAACAAAAGAGGTACGACCCCGAAATGAAATGGGTCTCACTAAGACTGCTGAGAAGAGGATGCACCACTAGTTGCAATCGGAATTGTCCGCTATGGAACCACCTACATCCATTCAAATATGTATCACCCCCGACAAAAGGGACGTTAGTACTGTCGAATAGTACAAGTATGTAAAGCTAAAATACCATCTCAATAGAATGAACAACAATGCAAGGGAAAAATAGTCATGAGATCAATAAGAGCTTCAGACAATACTAAAACATCAAGTAAGGGCCATATAAGTTCTTAATCAAATTCCATCTTCACTAATATGATAATCTGGTGCCATGTGTCTTAATCCACATTACCACAATGTTCCTACATAGAGTCCAAACTCGACCCGATCGTCTAGGTCATCTCAATTAAGACATCAACCATTTCCATATTTTCAATCATGGATTCTAGCACAATTACCACCATTTGTGCAGTATGGAGTCCGATCACGGCTCGATCGGCTAGGCCATCTCCATTGAGACATCATCCTTCCAATCAATCATCTCACTTCATATTTCCTTCCCATCTTTTTATACATTGGCACGAGGGGCTTTATTTATTAAATCATTCTTGGCTCTTGGACGTACTTTACATTTTCAAGTTTTCCCCTTTTACATATTACACATTATTATCACATCAACAGAAACAGGGTATTTCATTCGAAAGTTATCTACACACGGGAGCAATTTAGGTTCTAGAGCACATAGAGGCTTTTCGTGCAATTTGACATAATAATCTTCATTCAAATTTGACTTGAAGTCTCAGCACTTGCAACACATATCCCATGTCTTTAATACATTCCCAAATATTAAGATAACATGATGAAAGCACAGGAACATATAGGGCACTTATATTTATTAATGCAAGCACATTTGGAATACCAAGTTTTACACGATCAATTTGGGACTTACACCGATTTCATGAATCACCAAGGGTTCAGTTCTAAGAAGAGGGGATTTTAGCGATGCATACCTCAATTGAGCTTTCTTTAATTTCTACCATAATTCTTGAACCCTTAGCACCTTCAATCTATTTTAGGGGTACAACAAGTTGAATAAAAATTATAAGGATGATCAAAATTATAGCTCATTTGAGCACTCTATCAACACCATGTGTTTATTGAGGTTTTATGGTTCTTTTCATAAAAGATTACACCAACCCATTCCCCCATTATTTCCTATCTTTGCTTTAAAATTCTCTATTTTTGGCTTATAACTCCCCCATAGCTTCTAGGAACACATGCATGCAATGTAATCACCCCTCATTCGCATGAATTTTCCCCCTAATGGCCCATTATGGCTATGTTCTAAAATTAAGAGCTGGGGTGATGAAGCCTTACCTCTTAGGATGAAGATTTAGATGCCTCACTTGAATATCTTCAAAGATTTAGCAAGGTTTGATGGATATTAGTGTGAAGATTGATCTCTCTCTCTAAGAACCCTCTCCTTTACTCTTAGAACATCAGAAAATTAGCTCAATATGGTGTATGACATGTGTTTTTAATGAATAGGGTCGGGTTTTTAAAATAAGAAAAATGGGTGCCCCGACATAGGTCTGCGGTTGCATATGGGACCGCATAACGGCTATGCGGCCCACAAAATAACCGCAAAAGTAGCCCTCAGGGGCTTGAATTTTCTGCCCAGGTTTGCGACCAGTATGCGGTCCCGCATACCTGTTTTGCGGTCGCATAATACACCACAGAACCTCCTTTTGCAAATGCCCAAGAATGATTATAGGACCAATATGCGTCCCACAAAATGGTTTTACGATCGCATAATTGGCCGCAAAACTGACCTCAAAATTGGGCAAATTGACTGCCTCACTCTGCGGCCAAAATACGGTCCGCAGATGATTATGTGGCCGCATAATGGGCCGCAGAAACGCATTCTGCCTCGAAACATTTTCCTTTAACTCAGTAGCGTACTGTTCAATCCAAAAGGTCCGAACACATAAATCTTACTTGGCACCACGAAATTCCGAATTTTAGGTAAAAATTTTACAGGGCCTTACAAATTTTATACCAGAAGAGGATAGGGAAGTTAGAGTTCGAACAGCTCAAGCAAGGGAATAAAAGTTCACAAGAGTACTACATGGAATTCATAAGTTTGGCTAAGCATGCTCCTCACATGGTTAAGACAGAAAAAGCAAAGATTCGCAGGTTTGTTGGTGGTTTGACTTACCACATTAAGGATACGACATCAGCTATAGTGGTAGGAATGACAACTTTCTCCTCTGTTCTGGGATTCGTCAAGCTCTTAGAACAAGACAGAAAACAAATAAGGAGGTGGAAGGGGTTCCTCCAATAAGGAGTCATTAGCACCAGCACAGTCAAGTCGTCAGTCAGGTGGTGGGTCTTCCTTCAGACGTACTCAGAGTTATGGAAACCAGTCTCGCCAGAATCAGAATTTTAGGACATCATCCTCACATAGCCAGAGTCATGCTGAGCAACATTCACAACAACAAGGTCTTTGTGGAACGTGTAAGCGGCAACATTCAGGTCAGTGCAAGATCGGGTTTCATTGTTCCTATCATTGTGGAGATATTGGTCATATAAAGGCCACAACTGCCCAAAGTTGCAACGTAATTTTAGTGGGGGATCAACTCGTCCTTCTAGTTCCTCTACTACTACAGTTGCACCACCTCAGACTCGTGGTTCTCATAATCAGACCGGGCATGGGGCAGGCAAAGGTACAAATCGCTTTACTCAGGGAGGGGGACAACCCCGTTTGTTTTCTACACTTGATCGTCAAAGTGCAGAGGCATCTACAGAAGTTATTATAGGTATACTTCTAATCTGCTCACATAATGCTTAGCCATAATAGATCCAGGTTCAACGTTTTCGTACGTGACTCCATACTTTGCAATTAACCTTAGGGTAGAACCTGAACAACTTAGTGAGTCATTCCTAGTATCTACTCCAGTTGGTGAGTCAGTGGAAGCCATAAGAGTCTATAGAGGTTGTATAGTTTCAGTCCAAGGTCGCAACACCGAGGCCAATCTCATAGAGTTAGAAATGGTAGATTTCAATGTGATCATGGGTATGGATTGGTTATCTTCCTTATATTCCATGTTAGATTGTCGTGCCAAGATAGTCGAGTTCCAATTTCCAAATGAATAAGTCTTAAGAGTGGAAGGGTAGTTCATCATCACTTGTAGGTAAGTTTATTTCTTACCTTAAGGCACAACGAATGATCGGCAAGGGGTGTCTTCCCTATTTGTCTCACATCATTAATGCAGAATCAGAACCAGCTCTTCAGTTTGTGCCAGTTTTTAGAGAATTCCCAGAAGTTTTCCCAGATGACCTTCCCGGACTTCCTCTTGAAAGAATCATAGACTTTGGCATTGATCTCATTCCAGGCACTCAGCCCATATCTATACCTCCTTATAGGATGGCTCCGGTAGAACTTAATGAGTTGAGAGAACAATTGAGACACCTTCTTGAAAAGGGCTTCATCAGGCCGAGTGTTTCACTGTGGGGTGTCCTCGTCCTGTTTTTCAAGAAGAAAGATGGGTCTCTCAGAATGTGCGTCGAATATCGACAGTTGAATAAAGTTACCATTAAGAACAAGTACCCACTGCCAAGAATTGATGATTTATTTGATCAACTTCAGGGTGCAAAGTACTTTTCAAAGATATACTTGAGGTCGGGGTACCATCAGTTGAGAATCAGAGAAGAGGATATGTCTAAAACATCCTTTCGAACTCACTACAGGCACTTTGAATTTATAGTAATGTCCTTCGGGTTGACAAATGCTCCAGCTGAATTCATGGACCTCATGAACAGAGTTTTCAATCCATTCCTTGATACCTTTGTTATCGTGTTTATAGATGATATTTTGGTATACTCTAAGAGCAAGGATGAGCATGCAAAACACCTCAGGATAGCCTTGCAGGCCTTGAAGGAGAATGAGCTTTATGCTAAGTTTTTGAAAATGTGAGTTCTGGTTGTAGTCAGTGGCATTCTCAGGCCACGTGGTGTCTAGTGAAGGCGTAAAAGTAGACCCTTAGAAGACATAAGCAGTCAAGAACTGGCCAAGGCCGACAACGCCAACCGAAATTAGGAGTTTTTTGGGATTAGCTGGTTACTATAGAAGGTTTGTAGAGGGTATTTTTCTCACTTGCAGCTCCATTAACTAAGTTGACCTAGAAAGCAGTTAAATTCCAATGGTCAGACGCTTGTGAGAAGAGTTTTCAAGAGTTAAAGAACAAGTTGACCAATGCACCTGTGTTAACTTTGTCGACAGGTTCGGGTGGGTTCACAGTGTATTGTGATGCCTCTAGAGTTGGTTTGGGGTATGTTCTTATGCGAGATGGAAAAGTTATTGCTTATGCTTCCAAGAAGTTAAAGAATTATGAGAAGAACTACCCCACACGACTTGGAGCTTGCAACAGTGGTGTTTGCATTAAAGATATGGAGACACTACTTATATGGCGAGCATCGTGAAGTATTTACAGATAACAAAATCCTCAAGTACATTTTCAAGCAGAAAGAGTTAAATTTGAGACAAAGAAGGTGGATCGAGCTATTGAAGGATTATGAATCAATATCCTTTATTGTGATAACCCACAGGTTCATCTATTAATTTAAGACTCCATTCCGGGCTCGTTAGCCTTAGAAACATTATTTTTTTTCACCTCAACTTGTGTGCATAGTCCGAGCATGAATCCGAAAAGCCTTTATGTGAAAATACATGAAATAATAATTTTTGAGAGTTAAATTTGATTTTTAGTTGACTTTGGTCAATGTTTTGAGTAAAAACGGACCCGGACCCGGACCCGGACCCATGTTCCGGCGGTCCCGAGAGGTCTGTGGTAAAATATGGGACTTGGGCGTATGCCCGGAATCGAATCCCGAGGTCCCTAGCTCGAGAAATGAATTTTTGATGAAAATTGTTAAACTGAAATTTAAAGAAATTAATTAATGCTTGAACTCATTGGTATCGAGCACGTATTTTGGTTCCAGAGCCCGGTACAGATCTAGTATAACATATATGTCATGTCTGTGAAATTTGGTGGAAATCGGAGTTTATTTGACGTGATTCGGACGTCCGATTTGATGCTAAATCCGTAGTTTTAGGTGTTATTTTAGCGATTTGATCGCATGAGCAAGCCCGTAGGATGTTTTTGGACTCATGTGCATGTTTGGTTTGGAGCCCCAAAGGCTCGGGAACCATCCGGGCGATGCGCGAGTTGAGTTAACTCTCAACAAGGGCTGCTGGTGCACCTGATCTGGTGTGCCCGCACCTGCGAGCTTTTGACCCCAGGTGAGAGTACCGGCCCGCAGATGCGGCCCAGGCCAGCTTCCCATGTTCCGCGGATGCGGACTTCCTCCGCAAAAGCGGGACCGCAGAAGTAGAACATTGTCCACAGGTGCGCCCCAGTAGCCATTCCCTTTTCCGCAGAAGCGGAAGCCCTCCCGCACGTGCGCAAGTGCAGGTGCAAGGGTCGGGCAGTGAGGTCACTTTAATTAGAACTCCAGCCGTTTTTCTTCTAATTTTTCACAAGGGTAGAAGACTTGGAGCGATTTTCTCAAGACCTTTTCTTCCCAAAATCATAGTTAAGTGTTCATTAACTCTTCTCTTTCGATTATCCAATGTTTTTCATCATTTTTCAATCAAAAATCAAGAATTTCTATGGTAGAAATTGGGGGTTTGGGTAGAATTAGAGAATTTTGTAAAAATCGAATTTTGACCTCGAATTGGGGTCGTATTTCGAAACTAATTACATACTCAGGCTCGGGGGTGAATGGGTAAATAGAATTTGGTCTAAACCCCAAGTTTGGACCCAGCGGGCCCAGGTCGATTTTTAACTTTTTTTTAGAAAACTTAGGAAAACCATAATTTTTCAGTAAAGTTAATACCTTTATCACTAATTAATGATAATGAACTAATTATGATTAGATACGAGTGAGTTGAAGCCCAATTCCAAAGGAAAAACAGTGCTTGAGCAGTGAGTGGCCTGTGAATTCGAGGTAAGTGTCGTGTCTAACCTTAGCTTGAGGGAATATGTATTGTGTGACTACTTTTTACTTGTTTTGTTGCTAAATCCAATGTATAGGTGAGGTCATGAGTACCTATACGTTGTGTTCAGGTCATAACATGCGAGTGAAAGTAAATTCTTGTTATTTTGGTAGTTGTAAAGCCTATTACTTGTGATTACCGTTGTTGTTGAAATGTTGGAAGTTTGGTATTCGGTTCCACCTTGATGATAATATTGTGAACATTGAGTTGAGATTTAAATAGCAAATGACACTAGAAACTATGTTGAAATACTAATTTCTTGTGAAATCCCTCTTTGTAAGTTGTTAATGATTCTGTTATTGGTGAGAACGAGTGTAAAGAACGAAGGGTGATGCCATGCATAAATGTATTATATTGTGAGGAAAGAGTGTAAGGCATGAAGGGTGATGTCGTGCATGAATGAAATACATTGTGAGAATAAAAGCATGAAGGGTGATGTCGTGCCTGAATGAAATACATTGTGAGAGTAAAAGCACGAAGGTTGATGTCGTGTATGCTTATTTATGATATGGGGAGGATGAGAGTAAAAGCACGAAGGGTGGTGCCGTGTGAATTCCTTTTCTATTCTTATTGCTTTAAGTTATTGTTGATTACTGTTTAATGTTGTCTTGTTGTTTTTCTCACCCCTTATGTTAAATTCCCCATAGCATGATCTCTTCCCATTATTGGATATAATGTTAACTCTTTAATTGCTATTGTTGTTGCTAGTATGTTTATACATGTCCAGATTTTTCTGTGGTGTCATGTACTAGCCTCGTCACTACTTCACCGAGGTTAGGCTCGGCACTTACTTAGTACATGGGGTCGGTTGTACTGATGCTACACTCTGCACTTCTTGTGCAGATCTAGGTACCGATCAAAGCTAGGTGAAAGTAGTTGTTGATTTTATACGCGCGGAGACACGAGGTAGATCTGTTGGCGTCTGCAGATTCCTGGAGTCTTCCCTTATCTATTAGATCACTATTTTATTTCTTTCAAAACAAAGACATATTTCTTTCAGCCCAATTATCTGTAGTACTCTTTAGTAGTTCGTGGATTGTGGCACCAGACTCTGGGTAGTTGTGTAGTTAGTATTAGTTTGTGGCTCGTTATTGCCATTTCGAATATTATTCTGGTATTATTTTTGGGCAGTAGTAGTTTTCATATTTACATTAAAATGTTTTATTGTGGTGAAGTAAATTTTTTTGAAAAGGAAACGATTAGTTAAATTTCTAACATTGGCTTGCCTAGCAAGTATGGTGTTAGGTGTCATCACGATCCCGTGGGTTGGGAATTTGGGTCGTGACAAGTTGGTATCAGAGCTCTAGGTTGCCTAGGTATCATAATTCACGAACAAGCTTAATAGAGTCTGAGGGATCGTTACGGAGATGTCTGCACTTATCTCTCAGAGGCTATGAAGTTAGGAACAAACTCATTTTATTTATACTATATTGTGCGATTATTGATATCTCAAAAAATTACTGATTGAACTCTTTTATTCTCTCGTAGATGGCGAGAACACGTGCTTCTTCTTCCGCTGACCAACAATCTAGTCCTCCAGCAGCAGCAGCAGTAGCAGCTCCTATTAGGGGTAAAGGTCGAGGCCACGTCAGAGGTCGAGGCAGAGAAAGGACTCAGCCAGTTGTTCATACTACAACCCCAGCCGCGGAGCCACAGATTGAGATTGATGAGGGGGCTCCAGCTCAAACCGTTCTATCTGGACCAGCTCACATCCTAGAGGGGTTCATTGTTACCCCAGTGTTTCAGGATGCTTTGGTCCAATTAGTGGGCCTTATGGGGAGTGTAGCCGAGACTGGCGCACTCCCTGTTGCAGTAGCCATATCTCAGGCTAGAGGAGGGGTCCAGACTCATGTACCCACACTCCTGATCAGACTACTCCTCAGGTCCAGACCCCAGCAGCCAACCCAGTTGGGGTAGTTCAGACAGTTGTTGCAACCCCGATTGCTGATGGGGCAGCTATGACTTCCAATGCTTTGTGGAGACTGGACAGGTTCATCAAGCTTTTCCCTGTTCACTTCAGTAGTGCTACTTTAGAGGATCCTCAGGAATATCTAGACAGTTGTCATGAGGTTCTTCGTAATATGGGTATTTTGGAGACCAAACGGGTCGACTTCGCCGCGTTTCAGATGACTGGTTCCGCCAAGAAATGGTGGAGGGGTTATTTGTTGACTAGACCAGCTGGGTCACCTGCTCTGACTTGGGATTAGTTTTCTCACCTCTTTTTGGAGAAATTTTTGCCTATCACTACTAGAGAAGAGAAGAGTCGTCACTTTGAGAGTCTTCAGCAGGGCGGCATGAAAGTTACCCAGTATGAGAATTGCTTTGTGGATTTGGCTCGACATGTTATTCTTTTGTTGCCCATAGAGAGAAAGAGAGTTAGGAGATTTATTGAGGGCCTTGCTTAGCCCATCAGGTTGCAGATAGCCAAAGAGATGGGGGCCGAGATTTCCTTTCAGGATGCGGACAATGTGGCCAGGAAAGTTGAGTCGGTTCTTGGGATGGGAGATCAGGGGTCAGACAAGAGACCTCGCGAGTCCGATGGATTCAGTGGTGCCTCATCTAGAAGGGTGTACTCAGGGCAGAGGACATCCTTCTAGGTCATTTAATTCAACACTTCAAACATCTCAGGGGGCCCTAGGTGGTCGTGGCTCTCATTTGCCTTATTTTGATCAGTCAGCCCCTATTAATGCACCTCTTATCCAGAGCTTTCAGGAGGGTTATCAAGGTCGACAGGGTTAGTTTGTAGGCCAACAGTCTCGACAGTCGAGGTCTTGTTATACTTGTGGTGACCTGAGGCACATTGCTAGGTATTGCCCGCATGCGTCGAATAATTCTCAGTACCACATGTTGTAGTTTCGGTACTAATTGCAGCACCACCTGTCCAACCAGCTAGGGGAAGGGGTCAGGTTCCAGTGGTAGGGGTCAGGTAGCCAGAGGTAGAGGTCAGAATGCTAGAGATGGAGGCCAGCCCGTTAGAGGTGGAGGTCCACCTAGCAGGGGTCCTCCCGGTGATGAAGTTCAGGGTGGTGGGGCCCAGCCATGATTATATGCATTTCCAACCAGACTCGAGGCGGAGTCCTCCGATGCAGTTATCCCAGGTACCATTTCAGTTTGGAATAGAGCTGCTTCAGTTTTGTTTGATATGGGGTCTACTTGTTCTTATGTGTCATCATATTTTTCCTCGTATTTGGTTGTGCCCCCTGACTTCTTGAGTGTCCCTGTTTATGTGTCTATGCCGATGGGGGATGCTATTATGGTAGATCGTGTATATCGTTTGTGCGCAGTCGTTATTGAGGGTCTTGAAACTAGTGTAGACCTTTTGCTTCTTGACATGGTCGATTTTGATATCATATTGGGCAGAGATTGGTTGTCACATTATTATTCCATCTTGAACTGTCACGCCAAGACAGTAACTTTAGCTTTGCCGGGATTGCCTCGGTTAGAATGGAAAGGGACTCCTGGTCATTCTCCTAGCAGAGTGATTTCTTATGCCAAGGCTCGTCGCATGGTTGAGAAGGGATGTTTGGCTTATTTGGCTCATACTCGTGATTCTGATGCCGAAATTTCTTCAATAGAGTCAGTGCCTATTGTTCGGAAGTTTCCCGAAGTGTTTCCTGCAGATCTGTCGGGGATGCCACCCAACAGGGATATCGATTTTTGTATTGATGTGGCTCCGGGAACGCAACCCATTTTTATTCCTCCATACCGGATGGCCCCACCAGAATTGAAAGAATTAAAAGAATAGTTGCAAGACCTGCTTGATAAGGGTTTCGTCAGGCCTAGTGTCTCGCCCTAGGGTGCACCGATTTTGTTCGTAAAGAAGAAGGATGGATCGATTAGAATGTGTATAGATTACCGGCAGTTAAATAAGGTTACTATCAAAAATAAGTATCCATTGCTGAGGATTGATGATTTATTTGATCAGCTTCAGGGTGCAGTGTGTTTTCAAAAATTGATCTGAGATCGGACTACCATCAGTTGAAGATTAGGGCATCCGATGTTCCTAAGACAGCCTTTCGGACAAGGTATGGGCACTATGAATTTTTGGTGATATTTTCTGGCTTGGCTAATGCCCCAGTATCCTTTATGGATTTGATGAATTAGGTTTTCAAGACTTATCTGGATTCCTTCATAATTGTGTTCATTGATGATATTCTTATATACTCCTGCAGTCGGGAGGAGCATGAGCAGCACCTCTGTATAGCACTGAAGACTTTGAGGGATAATCAGTTGTATGCAAAATTTTCAAAGTGTGAATTCTGGTTAGATTCAGTAGCTTTCTTGGGTCACATCATATCAACAGAGGGTATTCAGGTAGATCCTAAGAAGATAGAGGAAGTCAAGAACTGTCCTGGACCCACTTCAGCCACGGAAATCAGGAGCTTCTTGGGTTTGGCGGGATACTACCGTCGTTTTGTGGAGGGGTTCTCGTTTATAGCAGCCACGATGACGAGATTGACTCAGAAGGGTGCCCTATTTAAATGCTCGGATGAGTGTGAGGCGAGCTTTCAGAAGCTCAAGACAACCTTGACTTCAGCACAGGTGTTGGTGTTGCCATCAGGTTCAGGATCTTTTACAGTATATTGTGATGCTTCCCGTGTTAGGCTTGGAGCAGTATTGATGCAGGATGGTAGGGTGATTGCATATGCGTCTCGGCAGTTGAAAGTTCATGAGAAAAATTATCCTGTTCATGACTTGGAGTTGGCCTCCATTATTCACGCATTGAAAATATGGAGGCACTATCTTTATGGTGTGCCATGGAGGTTTACATGGATCATCGTAGCCTCTGGTACTTGTTCAAGCAAAAGGATCTTAATTTGAGACAGAGGAGATGGCTAGAGTTATTGAAAGATTATGACGTCACTATATTGTATCATCCAGGAAAGGCCAATGTGGTGGTTGATGCATTGAGTAGGAAGATAGTAAGTATGGGTAGCCTTGCATTTATTCCAGCTGGTGATAGACCGTTAGCTTCAGATATTCAGACGTTGGCTAATCAGTTCGTGAGGTTAGACATTTTGCCCAGCCATGTTCTAGCTTGTACAGTTGCTCGGTCTTCCTTATTCGAGCGTATCATTGACGGCAGGATGATGACCTGCACTTGATGGTCCTTAGGGACACCGTTCGACACGATGGTGCCAAAAAGGTTATAGTTGGAGATGAGGGTATATGTGTGACTAATGTAGGTTTTGAGGATGCAGGGTCGTATATGTGTGACTGATGTTGATGGACTTCGTGAGTTGATCCTTGAGGAGACTCACTGTTCTAAGTATTCTATTCACCCGGGTGCTGCCAAGATGTACCAGAACTTGCGACAACACTATTGGTGGAGAAGGATAAAAAAGGATATTGTTGCTTATGTGGCTCGTTGTTTGAATTTCCAATAGTTGAAATATGAGCATCAAAGACCCGGTGGTTTACTTCAGCAGATAGAGACTCCTGAGTGGAAGTGGGAGCGTATCACTATGGACTTCGTTGTTGGACTCCCACAGACTTAGAGGAAGTTCGATGTTGTTTGGGTTATTGTGGATAGGCTGACTAAATCAGCGCATTTCATTCGATGGCAAGTACTTATACTTCGAAGTGGTTGGCAGAGATATATATTCGAGAGATTGTTCGCCTTCCGGTGTGCCTGTGTCTATTATTTCTGATCAAGGTACGCAGTTTACCTCGCACTTTTGGAGGGAGGTTCAGCGAGAGTTGGGTACACGAGTTGAGTTGAGCACAACATTTCATCCTCAGACAGACGGACAGTCCGAGCGTACTATTCAGATCTTGGAAGATATGCTTCGCGCTTGTGTTATTGATTTTGGAGGTTCTTGGGATCAATTCTTACCGTTAGTAGAATTTGCCTGCAATAATAGTTATCAGTCGAGCATTCAGATGGCTCCGTATGAGGCATTATATGGTAGATGGTGTAGATTGCCAGTTGGGTGGTTTGAGCCGGGAGAGGCTCGGTTATTGGGTACAGACTTAGTTCAGGAGGCCTTAGATAAGGTCAAGGTTATACAGAATCGACTTCATGCAACTCAGTCTAGGCAAAAGATTTACACCGACCGTAAGGTTCGTGATGTGGCATTCATGGTTGGAGAGAGAGTATTACTTCGGGTATCGCCCATGAAAGGTGTCATGAGATTTGGGAAGAAGGGCAAGTTGAGCCCTAGGTATATCGAACCATTTGAGATTCTCGAGAGAGTAGGGGAGGTAGCTTATAAACTTGCGTTCCTCCAGGGTTATCCTCAGTTCATCCGGTATTCCATGTGTCTATGCTTCGGAAATATCATGGTGACCCGTCCCACGTCTTAGATTTCAGCTCTGTCCAATTGGACAAGGATTTGACCTATGAGGAGGAGCCGGTAGCCATTCTACACCGACAGGTTCATTAGTTGAGATCAAAGAGTTACCCTTAAGTTCGAGTGCAGTGGAGAGGTTAGCCTGTTGAAGCATCTACTTGGGAGTCCGAATCGGACATGTGGAGTAGATATCCACACTTGTTCGCTAGTTCAGGTACTTTTCTATGTCCGTTCGAGGACGAACGTTTGTATTAGAGGTGGAGATTGTGATGACCCAAAGGGTCATCTTATGATTTAAGACTCCATTCCACGCTCGTTAGCCCGAGAAATATTATTTTTATTTACCTCGATTTGCGTGCATAGTCCGGGCGTGAATCCAGAAAGACTTTATGTGAAAATATATGAAATAATAATTTTTGAGAGTTAAATTTGATTTTTTGTTGACTTTGGTCAATGTTTTGAGTAAACGGACCCAGACCGTGTTCCGACGGTCTCGGGAGGTCCGCAGTAAAATATGGGACTTGGGCGTATGCCCAGAATCGAATTCCGAGGTCCCTAGCTCGAGAAATGAATTTTTGATAAAAATTAATAAACTGAAATTTAAAGGAATTAAAGAAATTGATTAATGCTTGAACTAGTTGGTATCGAGCCCGTATTTTGGTTCCAGAGCCCGGTGCAGATCTATTATAATATATATGTCATGTCTGTGAAATTTGGTGGAAATCGGAGTTTATTTGATGTGATTCGGACGTCCGGTTGAGAAGATAGTGAATTTGAAATGTTCTTAAAGAATTCATGAGTTTAGATGCTAAATCCGTAATTTTAGGTGTTATTTTAACGATTTGATCACACGAGCAAGTCCGTAGGATATTTTTGGACTCGTGTGCATGTTTGGTTTGGAGCCTCGAGGGCTCGGGAACCATCCGGGCGATGTGCGAGTTGAGTTAACTCTCAACAAGGGTTGTTGGTGCACCTGATCTGGTGTGCCTGCACCTGCGAGCTTTTGGCCGCAGGTGCGAGTGACAGCCCGCAGATGCGACCCAGGCCAGTTTCCCATGTTCCGCAGATTCGGACTTCCTTTGAAGAAGCGGGACTGCAGAAGCGGAACATTGTCCGCAGGTACAGCCCCAGTGGCCATTCCCTTTTCCGCAGAAGCGGAAGCCCTCCCGCACGTGCGCAAGCGCAGGTGCGACCCAAGCACCCGCAGGTGCGACCCAAGCACCCGCAGGTGCGAAGGTCGAGCAATGAGTTCAGAGGGGTAAAATACTTAGAGCGATTTTCTCAAGACCTTTTCTTCCCAAAATCATAGGTAAGTGTTCATTAACTCTTCTCTTTCGATTACCCAATGTTTTTCATCACTTTTCAATTAAAAATCAAGAATTTTCATGGTAGAAATTGGGGGTTTGGGTAGAATTAGAGAATTTTGTAAAAATCAAATTTTGACCTCGAATTGGGGTCGGATTTCGAAACTAATTACATACTCCGGCTCGGGGGTGAATGGGTAAACAGAATTTGGTCCGAACCCCGAGTTTGGACCAAGCGGGCCCCGAGTCGGTTCTTAACCTTTTTTGAGAAAACTTAGGAAAACCATAATTTTTCAGTAAAGTTAGTTTCTTTAGCATTAATTAATGATATTGAACTAATTATGATTAGATACGAGTGAGTTGAAGCCCAATTCCAAAAGAAAAGCAGTGCTTGAGCAGTGAGTGACCTGTGAATTCGAGGTAAGTGTTGTGTCTAACCTTAGCTTGAGGGAATAGGTATTGTGTGACTACTTGTTACCTATTTTGTTGATAAATCCAATGTATAGGTGAGGTTATGAGTACCTATACGTTGTGGTCAGGTCATAACATGCGAGTGAAAGTAAATTCTTGTTATTTTGGTAGTTGTAAAGCCTATTACTTGTGATTATCGTTATTGTTGAAATGTTGGAAGTTTGGTATCCGGTTCCACCATGATGGATAATATTGCGAACACTGAGTTGAGATTTAAATAGCAAATGATGCTAGAAACTATGTTGAGATACTGATTTCTTGTGAAATCCCTCTTTGTATGTTGTTAATGATTATGTGATTGGTGAGAACGAGTGTAAAGAATGAAGGGTGATGTCGTGCATGAATGATTTATATTGTGAGGAAAGAGTGTAAGGCACGAAGGGTGATGTCGTGCATGAATGAAATACATTGTGAGAGTAAAATCACGAAGGGTGATGCCGTGTATGCTTATTTATGATATGGGGAGGATGAGAGTAAAAGCACGAAGGATGGTGCCGTGCGAGTTCCTTTTCTATTATTATTGCTTTAAGTTATTGTTGATTACTATTTAATGTTGTCTTGTTTTTTTTTCTCACCCCCTATGTTAAATTCCCCATAGCATGATCCCTTCCCATTATTTGATATAATGTTAACTCTTTAATTGCTATTGTTGCTAGTATGTTTATACATGTCCAGGTTTTTCCGTGGTGTCTTGTCCTAGCCTCGTCACTTCTTCGCTGAGGTTAGGCTCGGCACTTACTTAGTACATGGGGTCAGTTGTACTGATACTACACTCTGCACTTCGTGTGCAGATCCAGGTACCGATCCAAGCTAGGTGAAAGTAGTTGTTGATTCTATACGCGTGGAGACACGAGGTAGATCTGCTTGCGTCCGCAGATTTTTGGAGTCTTCCCTTATCTATTAGATCGCTGTTTTATTTTGTTCAAAACAAAGACATATTTCTTTCAGCCCAATTATATGTAGTACTCTTTAGTAGTTCGTGGATTGTGACACCAGACTTTGGGTAGTTGTGTAGTTAGTATTAGTTTGTGGTTCGTTATTGCCATTTCGAATATTATTCTGTATTATTTTTGGGAAGTAGTAGTTTTCGTATTTACTTTAAATTGTTTTATTATGGTTAAGTAATTTTTTTTGAAAAGGAAACAGTTAGTTAAGTTTGTAACATTGGCTTGCCTAGCAAGTATGGTGTTAGGCGTCATCACAATCCCGTGGGTTGGGAATTTGGGTCGTGACATTTATCACCCGGGAATAGCTAATGTGGTAGCAGATGAACTTAGTAGGAAGTCAATGGGTTTCCTGGCCCATCTTGCAGTACAAAGGCGAACTTTGCGTCGAGAAATTCAAAAACTAGCAAATGATGATATAAGATTGGATGATACCAAAGAAGGGGGTATAACTGCTTATGCCGTAGCACAATCATCTTTGGTTGCACATGTTAAGGTTAAGCAAGACAAGGATTCGTACTTAGTGAAGTTAAAAGAAGGATTCAAAAACAAAGAAGTCAACGCTTTCACTCTAGGAAATGATGGAGTTTGGAAGTTCAATCATTGGTTATGTGTGCCTGATCTAGATGGCTTAGGAAGGCTATAATGGAAGAAGCTCACAGTTCAAGGTACTCTATCCACTCAGGTGCTACCAAAATATATTTGGACTTGAAAGAGTTGTTTGGTGGAAAGGCATGAAGAAGCAAGTAGCAGATCATGTGGCCAAATGTTTGAATTACCAGCAAGTCAAAGCCGAGCATCAGAGGCTTGGTGGCCTAACTCAAGATATAAAGATACCACAGTAGAAATGGAAGATGATTAATATGGATTTTGTAGTAGGTCTGTTCGCACATATCGTAAGCACGATTCAATTTGGGTTATTGTAGACCGACTAACAAAGTCCGCACATTTCCTAGCGGTAAAGACGACAGATTTTGTAGAGCAGTATGCATAGTTGTACATCAAAGAAATAGTCTGATTGCATAGTACTCCAGTTTCAATCATATTTGACAGAGGCTCTCAGTTCACGACGCATTTTTGGCAGGCATTTCAGAAAAGATTAGGTACCAAGTTCAATTTGAGCATCGCTTTCCATCTATAGACTGATGGTCAGGCAGAAAGGACCATTCAGACACTCGAAGATATGTTGTGAGCATGTGTTATAGATTTTGGAGGTAATTGGGATGATCACTTGACACTTATAGAATTTGCTTACGATAACATCTATCAGGCCATCATGGGTATGGCTCCTTATGAAGCTTTGTATGGGCGAATATGTAGGTCTCCAGTGGGTTGGTTTGAACCAACAGAGGTGCCATTGATTGGTCCATAGTTTGTTTATGATGACTTAGAGAAAGTACAACTAATCAGAGAAAGACTAAAAGCGGCTCAAAGTCGTCAAATGTCCTATTCTGACAAGAGGTATCGTGACTTAAAGTTCATGGTTGGTGAAAAGGTGTTTTTGAAAGTTTCACCAATGAAAGGAGTTTTGAGGTTTGGTAAGAAGGGGAAACTTATTCCTAGATTTATCGGACCTTATGAGATTATAGAAAAGAAGGGAAACGTGGCTTATGAGCTAGCGTTTCCCGTTGAGTTGTCCTTTGTTCATCCTGTCTTTCATGTGTCTATGCTTAGTAAATACATTCATGATGAGTCACATATAATACTTGTCGACTCCATAGAAATTAAATAAGTCTTGACTTATGAATATGTACCTATAGAAATTCTCAATAAGCAAGTAAGAAAGTTGAGAACAAAAGATATAACATTTGTAAAAGTTTTGTGGAATAATCGTGATTCAAAATAGGCTACGTGGGAGGTCGAGGAAAATATGAGGAAGAAGTATCCTTATTTATTTGAGGAACAAGGTATGTGAACCTAGGTTTGTCTTGGCATTTATATTTCATTTATTAAATACAAGTTAGCATGTGTTTATATCCTTGCTAGATTATAATTAGTTGTTGAAGTAATTAATTTTTGTCAGAGTATATTTAGTTATTAAATAACTTAGTACAATTCCAGAGTACATTTAATTCATTAAATTTATTTACTTTTTGTTGAAGTGTTGTGAAAGATTTTAGTTAGTTATTGTGGTACCTCCTTGTTGGAGTGTAAGTAATTAGTTTATGAGATGTGTATGGTGCCTATGAGTGGCATGTTATGGTATATTTAGTTGTTGTTGGTGTAGTTGTGGTATTGGTGATAGGGATATATTTTGGATAGTCCAATTTGCAGAGGAGACTTTGCCTAAATTTTTAAAAATTTAGGGAGTTAGCCAAAATTTTGAGTCCCTTGGGAAAGTAAGTAGTGGTAAGAAAACTTAAGAAATTCAAGTGAGTAGTGCTAGAAACATTTGAGGATGAATGTTTTTAAAGATGGAAGATTGTAACACTCCTCAAATCTATAGAAGTTTCAACACACGCTAATTATATAATTTAATTTCTTTTTTTCATCTCGCCTTAAGTGCATAAAAAAATTATACTTCTATTACGCATTTAACCTGGTGATTGACTTTTGAGTTACTTCTCTATTTAAAAAAATTGGATATACAATTAGGAGAATATTAATAATATATTAATAATTTTAGTATTATTAATTATTAAAAGTGAGTATCATTAATTATTAGTTAAGTTTAGAAAAAATAAAGCCTAAAACCCATTAAATGGGAAGGAAAAAGGCTTAAAGCCTTAAAAAATTAAAATTAAAAGGGCCTCAAGGCTTAAAAGCCTTATACGAAAAAACAGAAGGCTAAATCTGTTCATTCACACAAAGGCGGAAGGCTAAAAAGCCTTATTCAAAATATAGAAACAGAACGTTGTTCTATTCATGCAACAAGCACAAGGCTACGAAACTTACACATGCAAGCAACGACAATTCTAGGGTTCTTTACAAATCACTAATTCTTGAACTCATGTATATAAAATTTCCTATTGTCAATTAACCTAAAGTAGTGGTAGGTAAGAACTGAATAGTTAATTCTCTTCTTTCTCTGTATCAATATTAAATTTCATGTTTAGGTGTGAGACTTTAAAATTAATTAAAATGCACTGGTTGTTGTAGAATCAATTGCTTGACGGGTATAAATTGGACTGGGGACTACGTGTTGGATCGAGGATTTTTGAGATGAGTTGATATAATCCTTTACTAAAGTGATTTAACTCATAAAAACACGCATATCATGTGTTTGATGAATTGCTTAAAAAGGTTAATATGTACTTAATTGGAGTGAATTTGAAATCAAAACTATTAGATGCTATATCGAGTTGTTTTATTGTGATATAAGGATTTTTCAACCATGAATTTTTATTCATTCTTGCAATAAAAGTATTAAACCTTATAAAATATAAAATTGCATTTGTCTGTATTTCTTGTTTATGTTCTGCTTTTCAAGTATCAATTTGATTGTCAGGTTCATTGATGACAAATATCCAATTAAAAGGTAAGGTAAAAATTCTTTGAAGTAGAGAAGAAAGTCTAGCCATATAGCAATAATATTCAAGAATCTAATATTAAATAACATTTCCATGTTGCTTTCCCTTTTGCTTTAAACTTCACGGAGATAGTTGATTGTTCTGCCAAATGTGACTGTCTCATGATAATGTGGAATATGGCCTTTGATCAAACTAAACTTTATGTATACGTAAATATTCATTAATTGGTTATTACTTCTTCCATAGGTTCTATGTTTTTAAATGGATCTTGCTACAAAACAGACTACAAATCGCATGATTAATGTTTAAAAGGTTTAGACTTGAAAAGTCACAAGAAGAAGTTCTAGAAAGAAAAGATTTTTGGGAGTATCCTCTATTTTGAGAAGGGGTCATCGTCCAGGCCGAGGGTCCTGACCAAGGCGTTGCTTCCTGAAACTACTTGTGCCAAAGTAGGGAGCACACAAGCCGAGGGTCTCGTTGCTGAGAATTTACTTACCCAGGCTAAGGTATGATACATGAGCGCTGAGAACCATGAAGCGAGTGGCACCTCGTGGATTGGGCCTATCCGATCAGGTTGGGATCTAGCCCGTGCCGATCCCAAAGTGACTAAGACAGAAATAAGTCAGGATAGTTGGAACTCCTGGAGTATTTTTTATTAGAAAGAAAAAGAAAAGGAATTTCTTTTAAAATATTCATAAACTGTTACTATGCAATTATTTTAGAATTGTTCTTAGAAGCTTTTTGTTTTCCATGCATTCAGAATCTTTATTTGTAATGTATATTTTATTAAAGTTTTATCCCCTGTCGTCGAGACTCACTGAGTACAATGGATAGTACTGGCGTTCTCTTTTGGGAACCTGCGTTGGTTTGCGGTACAATGTAGGAACCGGTTTTGTAGGCGAGCAGGCTACATGTTAGGACTTTACTCACTTCCAGTGCTATTGGTGAGCTCCGTTTTTGTTCGTGGAGTAATCCTTTGAGTTGTCATTATTTAGCTATTTCTTTGTTTACTTAGAGAACTGGACAAGAAATCTTATGTCTTGAGCAATGCGTCAGTTTATCAGTAGAGGCTTCATAGACACAGTCGATGCGTTAAGATTAAGATATTTTTGATAATAACTTAGCAGTATTTCAATGGTTACTACGAATAAAGTTTTTGAGTTGGTTTATTCTAGATATCTAAATTAATTAAAAGTATTTGGTTAAAGTATTGCCTTGTTGCATATAAAGTTTGAAGTTATAATAGATTTGATAAGTGCAGATGGTTCGCTCAGTCAAGTTTAGTGATCGGGTGTCGGTCACGACTTATTCAGAAAATGGGTCGTGATACATTGTATCCAACCAGGGGATCGAGATAAATCCCGATAAAATCAAAACTATAGAAGACATCACCATGGTGGACAGTGCCAAGGCCGTTCAGAGGCTAACCGGGCATATAGCCGCCCTGGGCAGGTTCATATCGAGGTCTTCAGACAAAATCCATCGGGTTTTCTCACTATTGAAGAAGAAGAATAACTTTTCTTGGACCCCGGAGTGCCAAAAAGCTTTGGAAGAACTCAAATGGTACCATTCGAGTCCACCCCTTCTCCATACTCCGAAGGCAGATGAGCAGTTGTACCTTTACTTGGCGGTATATAAGGTGGCGGTAAGTGGAGTCTTAGTCCGGGAAGAGGAAGGTACGCAATTTCATGTTTACTATGTTAGTAGAACTCTAGGTGAGGCCGAGACAAGGTATCCTCACCTGGAAAAATTGGCGCTCTCTTTGCTAAGCACCTCCAAAAAATTAAAACCATACTTTCAATGCCAACCCATTTGTGTCGTAACCTTTTACCCAATGAGGAACATCATGCATAAACCTGAGATCTCGGGTCGATTGGCCAAATGGGCAGTCGAAATTAGCGGGTACCATATCGAGTATCGGCCTCGAATTGCCATCAAATCACAAATTTTGGCAGACTTCATAGCCGACTTTACGCCGACCTTAATACCCGAAGTCGAAAGGTAACTAGTGTTAACCTCGGGAGTTTGGACCCTCTTTACGAATGGTGCTTCAAACTCAAAGGGGTCCGAGCTCAGCATCGTGCTAAAGCCACATACGGGTAACGTAGTTAGGCAATCTATTAGAACTATGAAATTGACTAACAATGAGATCGAGTATGAGGCCATGATTGCAGGTCTCGAATTGGCTAAAAGCCTTGGGGCCGAGGTGGTCGAAGCCAAGTGCGATTCCCTCCTTGTGTTAAATCAAGTCAATGGGACGTTCGAAGTAAAAGAGGAACGAATGCGAAGGTATTTGGACAAGTTGCAGGTAACGTTGCATCAATTCAAGGAATGGACCCTACAACACGTGCCCCGAGATCTAAATAGCGAGGCTGATGCTCTCGCTAACGTGGGGTCATCGTTGATGAAAATGAATCTAATTCGTGAACAGTCGTACAACTCATGAAGTTAGTGGTAGAAGAAGGTTAGGCCGAAGTAAACTCAACAAGTTTCACTTGGGATTGGAGGAACAAATACATATATTATTTGAAGACTGGGGAGTTTCCCTCAGATCCTAAAGAATCGAAATCTCTGCGCACGAAGTCGGCCAGGTTTAGTTTCTCCAAAAGGACTCTGTTCAGAAGAACATTTGATGGCCTGCTCGCCTTATGCTTGGGGCCGGGAGATACCAAATATGTCTTGAGAGAAGTTCACGAAGGCACTTGCGGGAACCATTCAGGGGAAGAATCTTTGGTTCGGAAAATAATTAGGGACAACTATTATTGTATCGACATGGAGAAAGATGCAAAGGACTTTGTACAAAGATGTGACTACTGTCAGAGACACACACCAATGATCCATCAACCCGGAGAGCTACTCGATTCGGTCTTATCCCCATGACAGTTCATGAAATAGGGAATGGCCATTTTCGGTCTCCTGCTGTGGGCACCTGGTAAGGCTCAATTCATACTATTTATGACCAATTATTTTTCTATATGGGTTGAAGCTCAAGCGTTCGAGAAAGTCCGAGAAAAAGTAGTCATTTAATTCATTTGGGATCACATAATATGCCAGTTCGGGATACCGGCCGAGATCATGTGTGATAATGGGAAACAATTCATCGGCAACAAGGTAAATAAGTTTTTCAAAACCACAAGATTATAAAGATACTATCAACACCCTATCACCCTGCAGTAACGGACAAGCAAAAGGGAAATGGAAGGAAATTCTGCCAGAAGTCTTGTGGGCATACCATACAACTTCGAAGTCTAGTACTCGGGCCACCTTGTTTTCATAGGTTTACGATGTCGAAGCATTAATACCAGTCAAAGTGGGAGAACCGAGCCTCAGGTTCCGATATGAAACCGAAGAATTGAATGGTGAAGCCATGGGCGAGCCTGGAACTATTGGATGAAAGACGTGAGGCCGCCCTAGTCCGATTGGCCGCCCAGAACAACAGATAGAAAAATACTATAGCCGAAGATCCAACCTCCAACATTTCAAGATTGGGGACTTGGTATTAAGAAAAGTAACAATGCATACCCGAAACCCGAATGAAAGGAAGCTGGGACCGAATTAGGAAGGACCATATCGAGTCGTCGGAATCATCGACAAAAGCTCGTACAAACTCGAAGTAAGAAATGGTGCATAGCTACCGAACAACTGGAACGTGACACACATAAGCAGTACTACTGCTAAGGTACGATCTCATCTACTTTTTTATAATATTATGAACCGGGCTAACACTTGAAGGCAACGTCCAAGGAAGAATATGACTATCAAGTCTGAAAGCACGGGTTTCACTCTTTTTCCCTTGAACCGGTTTTGTCCCAAATAGGTTTTCGGCATGGTTTTTAACGAGGCAACAGTAAATCGTGCTAACTTAGATTCGAAGGCCGGTCTTAAATTAGAGTCAATGGGTGCATCAACAATATCCGAGCCCTCTCAAGATCGATCTCGAATACTGGGGGCCATCACCCTCGGGATAAGGTTCTTAGCAAGGAAAGAAGGAGATTTTGTACTTGAATAGCTTAGGCTCGGTGGTTAGGATTCACTGTAAGGACCAAACGGTTAAGTGAAATGTGCCCACATAGGCCACATTAGCCATGATACAAGCTTTTACACGTTTTCGATTATGTACTTTACACACATAAATGAAAGAAAGTTCCCACCTTTCTATTACGCATTTTTTACCTCTTAAACATATATTCTAAGGGCCTATGGGCTACCACTATTCAGGGACTATCGAGCCCAAGGGCTACTCCTACTCTGGGACTGTCGTCTTAAAAAAGTTTGGGTAACTCATGCTACCAAATCCTGGAGGCACAAAACCTATTAGGTAGTGACTAAACACAAAAGGCTATAGCCATCCTAAAAAATGGCTCGGAGATGTCTAAAGCTCATAATCAGAACATAAGGCCTTTGTAAAAATCCAAATCATGATAAAAGGTTACCCTCGACAAAAGCATCATTTAGAATCACTTAAGCATCTTGGGAAAACTTGCGGTCACACCGAGTTTTCAAAGCCTCGAGTAAATAAAGTTGCATCGAAGTCAGGCTCTGTTCGGACCTCTGAAAAATGAATGACTTATTACTACATTTGATTATATGCTAAGGCATTAGAAATATTTGCAAGAATAGAAATTATGAAAAGATTCTAAAAAGTAGAGACTCGAAATTTCCAGAAAGGGAAATTTTATATATTTCAGAATGTATTTACAAAGGCCCAACAAAAACAGCCTCAAAATAAACAAAAAACATACATAAGACAAAAACTAAAAAAGTTCTAAGGCATTCATGCCTGGTCCTTACCGGGGCCCGACTCGTCGCCAGAATCGTCGGAGCCTTCGGATACCATAGAACCCTCGGAGCCTTCGGCACCTTCAGGCTCATAAAGTTTCTTCGTCTCGGCCTTAAGATTTATTTTTTCCTCGATCTCGGTCGACAGGTCGAATCCTCGGGCGTGAATCTCTTCGAGGGTCTCCCTTCGATAAAACCACCTCATATATTCAGCCTTCATCTTCAGGCGGGTCTCAGCAACCTCAATATCGGCCTTGTATTGGGCCACCATCTCTTCGGTGTCGGTGGAGGTTGTGTCCAGATTTTATTGCTTAGTACTCTCTACCGAGGGTGTCCCGATCTGCGACAACCAAACTCATCTGTGCTTGGAGATCCTCATTCAGCTGGGACCGCTTGTCAGCTTTCTCCTTCACCACTCGAAGTTGAACCTCTACCGATTCCAGCTTTGCCTGGGCGGTTTCCTTCCCTGAAACCACTAGGTCCATTTTGCTCTTCCACCCATCGTCCATGGCTTGGATCTCATTCATCTCGATTCGGAGTTAGTAGATCTGGTCAATCTTCTGTTGAACCTGTGAGGTTTTTTCGTTAGCCAATACGACTAGTTCCTTGTTTCTAACTTCAAAGATCTTTAACTTTTCGACCAGGTCGGCGTGTTACCACCTTAGGGTCGAAGCTTCCTTCTGAGTCCTATCCAGCTCGGCATGAAGGTCCTTGATAGCCCCGTCTTGTTGCTTACTGGGTAGCTTGTACATATCCTTCTTTCGAGCCTGCTCCTAGAGCTCAATCTCGAGCTGATTGACCTCGGAATAGTACCAGAGGAAGCTCTCATGGTGAAGTACCGAGGCCTGCAAAACAACGAAAGTCGTGAAAGATATTAAAACTTGAGTAAAATTCAAGAGGAAGTAATGATACCTTACCCGGTTCAACGCCTGCTGCGCCTCATTGAAAAGACACAACAAACCCACCCCGTTCATTTTTTCCTGGTCCTCCTCGGTCACCAGGCATCAGAGGTAGCTGGCTACGCCCATGGGACTGGATAGAACCCGAGCATCTTCCGTGACAGTAGTAATAATCGATCTCTTGTGACCGAGGTCCACACTCGAAGCGAGAAATTGATTAACCAATTTTGGGCTCGAACTCGGCCTGCCAGATTTCGAAGGTACATCCTTCTTTGGGACCTCCAAATCTCCTAGCCCGGTAAAATTGTCCAAATTGGACATGTCCACACCATCAAAGAAGGAACGGAAGGGGTTATCTGTACCTTGGGCTCCTTCACTTAATTTCTCTTTGGCTACTTGGGCCTCGTCGAGCATAGAATCAGTGTAGGAGGGCGTCTCGACAATGTCAATCACACTGGTAACCTCCTTCAATGCAGGAGTAGTTTCTTGAGAGGTCACGGCCTCCATCTCGACTTCGGACCCTCGGACTGGGAGGGGTCCGACCTCATGGCTCTTCTCTTTGGTCATCACATGCTCCTCGGGAGGGTTCGATCCGTGGGAAACAAAAATATCATCTTCTTCCGACTTATCCTTGAGCCGGAGAAGCGAATCAGAATCCGACACCTGGGAGTTGGTACTCTGCTTGGTCTTACGATCCACCCTATACTTTGGCTTCACCTCAGGACCCGGGGAGCCTCAGGGTTTTCTCTTCCTCTTCTTCTTTTCCCTCGTGGTAGCTCTAGGTTGTCCAGTAATGGAAGGATCAATGATCAATAACACTTCCTCATCCCCTTCTAGAGGCCTAAGTTTGGTGGTCGTAGGCAAAACTATAAAAGAAAGAAGAAAGGTCAGTATGATGTGAGTTAAGAGCACGATTATAGTTATTTAGAAGAGAACGTTACCATGAGAACGGGCCTCCTATAAGCCCTTCGAAAGCTTGCGCCATGAGCGCTCAAAGTAGGACATCTGTTTGCAGATGCCTTCGATCCATTCTTTGAGCTGGGGACGACATTTGGAACCCGGGAAATAACTACACAACCACAAATACGAATGATGAGAAAGGAGATGAAGAAAAATTGACACTTAAGGAAAGGCTGCACTTACGAGAATCATTCCACTTCCGGGGAATGGCATGAACTCGGGAGGGATCAAGTCTTCGATCTTCACTCGAACAATTCCCCCTACCAGCCTCGGTCTCGATCTACGTCAATACTTGAAAACGAGGCCTTGCTGTTCCCTGAGTGAGCTTGATTAATCCCCTCGGAATATTCAGGGACTGTATAGACAGAGCAGGTGGTCGATGGTGAACCGATGATACTCGGTGTTATTCACAAAAAAACGGAGGAGGATCACGATCCTCCAGAGGGACGGGTGGATTTGCTCAGGCACACCTCATAACTATAACAACATCCAAAATAACTGGGTCTACCAAGCCTAGTGTGAAGGGGTAAGTGTAAACACTTAAATACCCCTCCACGTGGGTAGTAATAGCGTTCTCAGGCCTAAGGACTACTATTCCCTTGCCTTCCCAATTATAATCCTCTCAGACCACGGGAAGGACATCTTCAGTAACGAAGCATGTTTACATCGATTCTCCTTCACCCTGGTCCTGTTTGGATGAAGGATTCTCGACTTTGAAGTCGCCCGATCCTGTTTGGATGAAGGTTTCTTGACTTTGAAGTCGTCCGAGCAACACCCATGTATAAATCTTTTCATGGGAGGCTTGGGGGAATATGCCCGGAGGCAGCCACATCGGGAGCGGCCACTTTTGGAACAGCCGCCTCGGAAGCAGCCACCTCAGCATTTGTGGCCCGGTGGGAAGTTGAAGAGGTAGCTATTGAGCAACTAATTTAGACGTTTTATCCATTGCTATCTGGTAATGTTTGAAAATTTAAAGAAAAAATATGAAGGTTTGAAGGAACAAGTTTGAAGGTTGAAGAGTAGAGTATGAAGATTTGAAGAAAATCTGGGTAAGAACCTAAGAACAGTTATGAGAATTTGAAGATCAAGGATGAAGATATGAATGTTTGAAAGAAGTTGGTGATCGCTAGGAAATTCGAAGGTGGAAGCTTGATCAGAAAGTGGAAAAAGAGCAGAGGATAGAAGCTTTTATACGGGAAGTATGCGACGCTTCGCATTCGAAGACAACCAGCCGGTGGTTGACATGTGTTCGAAGTTAGAACGACACGACTGATGGGACGTTCCGTCTTCTTTGTCGTTTCGATCGTGATATACGAAGGAAGGAACCGGGGTTCATATAATGTTTCTCATCGTTTCGGCGAACCTACTCTCTGAAAAACGAAGGGACTATCTGTATACGGGTAAAACCGGGGCTAATGAGCACCTCGATTTCCCAGTGGGACAAACAAAGCAAGGACATAACTACATGGAATCGGGATCGAAGCTAAGAACCTCTCATACTAAGGCCCGAACGAAGCGCTTACCACCGGGGCCATCGAGATAACGCCCCTCGAATCTGGTTCGGACTCGAAGACCTCGGAAGGCATAACCAAACAGTTGTACACGACTAACGAAGGGCCATGATATCCGGTATATCCGCGTCCAAACGGATATCACGGCGTAGATCTCGGCTCGTATCGACAACGAATCAGTGATCAATGAAAAAGAAGATTTTTACCTTTCTTAGAATTATATTTAGGGTAAAACTCCCCTACTATATAAAGGAGAAGTTTATTGTTTAACAAACACAATGTAACATGCATATAAAGATAATATACACTTGTTTTCTCTGCTTCTAAAGTTATTCAAAGTTCTTATTTTTGCTCATAGTCCTTCATAAGTATCTGACTTCGAATCAAGGGCAGAACAATACCTAAGCTCAGATCCGAGCTCAGACCTAATATCACAACTGGTTTGATTATCTATTCTATCTTTAATTCACTTATTTAACGTTATTGATCACTTGTATTAAATTATTCCACATATCCTTAAAACCACGTATAAATTCAATTGTTATCCATTTCGAGGATAAACAAATTAATCTCACTAGGTAAAATACTCTCGTAGTCTATATAAATGTGTTTACCCTTAAAATCGGATAACAATTAAACTTATAAGTGATTTTAAGGATATGTGATTTCACCTAGCACAAATTGATAAATACAATAATTAATGTTGATAATTGACTCAAAAACAAAGAAACCAGTATGAAAATGCAATCTGGCCCTGGAGCTTGACCGCCCTCGAACCAACTAAGAGTATATTTAAGAAGTATGAACTGAATTGAAGAATAGAAGAAATTAAGAGAGAAAAGTGTTGTATTGCTTCGACATGCGAGAATTGGATGATTACAAATGATCAGAACTCCCTTTTATATAGTAGATGAATTCTACTCATGGTACAATTCTAATTACAGAAGGAGATCCCATGATTAGCTAAGTAACTGTTCTTGATTTGATCCGTTCTGAGATTTTCGCCGCGATCCTCGATCGGTCACGAAAATTCGGCTTTTCTTAAAATCCTATCTTCGGTGTTGCTCGATGTCTATCCTGTTTGGTCTCAATCATTACCAGTCTCGATCTCGATTGGTACTTCGAATCCCGAGCTTAGTACTCCATCTTCATGTCTCGGTCCGATATAATATGGGGCCGATCCTCGACCCACCATCCTGGCCTCGGTTAATCAACAAAATCAGGTGAGTCTGGTTTTAACCGTATAGAAAATATAATTGCAAATAAGAATTAGAAATGAAAAGGAGTATAGTTTGTTCGATAGCAGCACAGTGGTAGAAATTATTGTTTTCAAGTATAAAATGGGAGTAAGTATTTATTTTTGGCAATACTACTGATCAGTGATTACTGCAATATCCGAGGGGGTTTAAGAGTCACGCGCACACGCGCACAAATGCAGCGGCACAGGTTCACTGTTCCCTTTAATTTTGAAACCGATAAAGAAGTGGGAAACAAATCCACCGTCGCTTCCCCCATCCTACACGACCAGAGACGGAGGAGATACTAGTCGAAACCCTCTGGTAATTGGAAATGGTTAGCTCCAAAGACGACTCTGCTACCGACAGCGACAACTCCTCCGGCGACGTGCCCGACTCAAAACCTAGTGTCTACACCGAAGGCGAGAAGGTTCTCGCCTATCATGGCCCTCGTATCTACGAAGCAAAGGCACGTTTCTTAACTTGCCTTTTCTTTTTACATAGAAATCGCTAATTTAGTTTAGAAATGCTGTAATTGATAGTGGAAATTGAACGCTGATGCCTTTTATCGACGTATGTTCTCTTGGATTTGGTGTTTATCGAAATTGACTGTAACAAAAATCTCCGCTATTTTATATCTACCCTGATTATATGTTTGGTTATTGGTTGAGATTTTGTATCAGTATTTTATTTCCCTGCAACTATGGGTGATCTGTGTATATGAACTGGAAGTGATTTTTGGGAATTCTACTTCAGCTTTTGACCTATTACAGTTATCCGACCTTCTCTGCTAATCATGCTTCTGTGCAAGGAGAATGCAACTCTAGACGACATATGGTTCTTAATCTCTTGTAGTTATATTACTGAAGAGACATAGTGCATGATATGTGGGTTAGGTGGAAGTCATGGGTATATTTAAGTGGAGAAGGGTAGAGGGGCGGACCCATTTTCCTCTTAGTTTCGAACCTTGTGCAATTTTCCCTTGGGGATTTCTCGTTTATAAAACAAACTACCACTTAGCTTATTGAAATTGCACTTTACTGGGAAATCTTAATACCCCAGTTGGTTGATTACTTGAATTTTCACCTTGCTGGTGAGTGTTCGATTTTCCACCTAGTAATCCCCTCCCCGTTTTGCCTCTCCCTACGTATAATAAATATAAATTTTTTAAAAACAAATATACACTTTACTGATATTTAATTTCAGTTGTTGGGAATTGGGATTAGTGTTTCCGTTGTTGTATATTGGACCAGTGAATTACTAAATTTGCTCACGTTGGTGGTAAATCTTGTATTTTCTCTAAACACGCTCTTTACTTTGAGAATATGTGCATTTTGCTGCTCGCTTATAGATCTCAAGACTTGTTGCTTTTATGGCATTTCACTTTTGAAAACACTATTTGTGAATATATTTCTTACAAGGGAAAGTTTCTTCTGTATATGGAAAATAATCATGTGTACAATGACGTACTGTCGCCTTCTACAAATTTTAGCACCCTGATTAAACCATGCTACTTATTGCTAGCCACAAGCTTCTTGCTACACCCTAATGCTATCCATGTTTTTCTACTGTGAAGGTTCAAAAAGCAGAGCTAAGGAAGAATGAATGGAGATACTTTGTTCATTACCTTGTAAGTTTAATATTCATCTTCTTTCACCTTATGCTTTATATATAAAATTAATTTGGAGATTCTTTAGTTAAAAGATGTGAAAGAACTTGTAGAATAGGTTAATAGCCTTACATTCTTCGCTTGTTTAAATTTCTTTCAATATTCGCAACTATATCGAGAATTAATACTCGTTTTTATTTATTTTAAATTGCAGGGATGGAACAAAAAGTGAGTCTATGAAGTTCTCGTAAAAAATTTTCAATTCAAGAGTATCATTTTAATAGCAATAAGCAATTTACACCAGAATTTGAAAGGTTGACCAACTGATGTTGTTCGTCGTTAATGCTGCCTTAACGTTTTCTGTTTGAATGCCCTGCTCCAAAGGAGCTAGTCCTTGAGCAAGAGACATGAATATATTTCGATATGTTGATTATGGTGGTTATATGACAGATTAGATTTAAAAATATTGTGCTGCTCTGGATGTAAAGGACAATTATGAATGCATGATTTTGATTTGGAAAGCATCAGGTAGCACAACGAATTTGGTCTTGTATGATAATAGTGAAGTTTTATATCTATCATTTCCACTACATGCTCCTTTTGTTTCAAATTAAACGTGTTCTTTCCGTTTCAATCTGTTGCAAAAGGAATGTCCTTTTCCCGGAATTGGGAATTATTGGAAGATTTAATACTTTACGTAGGATCTACTTTTACTATTCTCCATAAGCACTTTCTCGATGTTGTTCTACCAAACCTTTGCTTAATATATGAAATAAACCTATCTACCCATTGAAGTTCAAACCATGATGTTCAAATAGAAAAGGACGGAGTATTACGAATCCCTCAACCTTTTTGTCTATATAAGGATTTATTGATTCACAATATTGAATTCCCTCTATCTTATTTTACCTGGTACTATTACTATTTGGAGAGTCAAGCTCTTTCTTTGACTATGATCTTTCTTCAAATATTTTAATTTATAAAAAATCATTTACAGTTAGGTGTGTTTCTAACGACATAAATTTACCAAAAGAAAAGCAATTGCTGTCTAAATTTATATGGAAATTAGATTCAATGAACTTGGTACTCCAGAGCCCAGAACCTTTTCTTGCAACCGGGAATAATAGCTATATCACATAGCTGTGTATGTCAGGTTCTGCAGTAAAATGTGAAGTTAGTTTTTTGTTTAATTCAAACTGAATTTTGGAGGTTGTAATTAAATTATTGTTAATTGTAAGTGTATTCGGCAAGACTAATTACTGAAACTGTCTTGCAACAGTTGGGATGAATGGGTAGGCACTGACCGCTTGATGAAGCACACGGAAGACAACGTCTTGAAGCAGCAGGCCCTGGACAAGAAGCAGGGCATGGAAAAAAATACTAAATCTGGACGCTCAGCGCAGGCAAAGCCAAAAAGCTCAGCTGGTGTGTCTTCTCTAGTTATCTGGTCATGGATATACTTATTTTTTGCATAACTGCTTGATGTTTATGACTTGTTTATGGACTCAATATTACTCGTGATGTCTTTCTTTGAGGTCAAATATTTGGAGATTTAGCTGATTGAAAACCAATAATTGGTAGGACTAAATTCCAAAGATTAGTTCCTTAAAGATGTTTGTCATGTACCTCAGTGATTAAATGGAAACATAACCAAAGTTAAGGTTGTAAATCATGTCTAGCATAACTTAAGAAAAAATGCATTAACTCCTTTTCTTGTTCTACCTCATGTATTCAATTTCAAAAGTTCTGGCATATCTAATAGTGGACATTAACTACAAAACCAAATGCCTTCTGGTTATGTATCTCCTCTGAAGGAAAGGATCTCATAACTGAGTGGAGTATTAGATCTCGGGATTGAATGTCATTGTTGTTTCTAACTTACTTTTCATTTGCAGATGTTAAACTGGATAAAGAAGACACTAAGAGCAATGGTATGGTATCTTATAATTTTGATTATTCATTTCTTTAAAGTAAGTGATTGCTTTCTGCATTAATATTTTTTTTGGGGTGGGGGGTGGGTAATAATAAAGCCAAAAGTTAAGCATGTCCAGCGTCCTCCACATAAGTAAAGCAGGTTTTTATAAAAGTGTAAAATCCCTAGTTTGCTTTTTTTTGGGGGAGGGGGGGGGATACGGAATTTCGGACTTTCCTTTTTTTCTTTTTTAAGCAAGAACATAGATGCATCTTCTTTTCAGGAATATCTACCTCCAAATTGTTTCATGATTCTTCCTGCCTTTCTTCGTCTTCTCCTCTATCCACATTTATTTCCCTTACACTAGTATACTGCAGGGAAGAACGGGAGCATCGAACTTCAAAAAGTTCATTCGTCTGAAGTTCTATCAGAGCCTTGTAGAACTAAAATGTGGTTAAAGATATATTTTTGGGGAAAAAATAAATGTTCGTCCATATTGGAAAGTAACTGAATGTAAAGCATTGTCTAAAGAAACATGGAAAACATTCTAATGCTTCTGTTTCGAACTTAGACAAGCAAGGAAATCCTACATTTGCTTTGGGATAGAATAATTGCCTTCCTCTAAATGTTTCAACTCCGGCTAAGTTGGTCCTTTGATAATTTGGACATGGTAGCCCTAAAGCTCTCTCAGGCATCATGGACACTCAATGTTGGGTCTGTGCCTGATTTGCGGTTTCTTTCTAACCAAATTTGCAACCTAAATATATGAATTTATTGGAAATTTGGACTGTTGATAAAATTTATGTGCAAGGGGTGTGCTGACGAATCAGGTATCCTGGACCTCAACCCTAACTTCTTTTAAAACGAATTATCATTGCAGGTTGCCTTATTAATTTCTTTTTAGTTTTAAAATTAATGTTTTAGAAAGTAGTCTTCTTGCATATACTGGAACTTTTATCCCAAACCTAGTTACGTACTAATTATTTTTTGACATGATTGATGATCATTTGATACGTTATGCATTTTAGGCCATGTACATTTTTCTCACAAAAGTTTACTCTCATGTTTAAGCCACCTAAATCAAATGCCTTTGATACTACAAGTATGAGAAACCCCCTCACATTATCTAGCGGTGTTTTTCTGTTTGGCAAAACAATTAGAATACTGAGGTAATTACATTTGTGAGGGTATCAAATGAAGCATGTCTGGTGGATGATAAGACTCAGCTTCAGTATGGATCGCGTGCCGGGGAAAGACGCGATGCATGTACTAGGATGTTAAGCATAGGTGGACCGTGGAAGAGAACTAAGAAAAGGAGGAAAATCAGAAGGATAGCCAAGAAGCAATATCTGATTGCAGAGGAGAAGTAATGATTGGTTTTGGTTATAACAGAAGAAACAAAAGGGATTCGAAGGCCCCAACCTCAGATCTTCAATAGTCGACATATCTTTTGAGTGTGCTCAGAGAAAGTGGGACACATCTTTTTGTGTGTAAAATTAACCAGGGTCATAAGAAAAATATTAGGGAAGAAAAGTAATGATTGGCTTTGGTTATAACAGAAGAAACAAAGGGATGCAAATGCCCCAACCTCAAATCTTCAATAGTTGACATATCTTTTGAGTTTACTCAAAGAAAGTGGGACACATCTTGTTGTATGTAAAATTAACAGGGGTCATAAAAAAAAAGATTAGGGAAAAAATGGTAATTTCTAGAATCTTTCACCGAGAAGTAAATAAAGGAGGATAATCAGAAGGGTAGCCAAGAAGCAATATGTGATTGCAGAGGAGAAGCAATGATTGGCTTTGGTTATAACAGAAGAAACAAAGGAATACAAAGGCTCCAAACTCAAATGTTCAATAGTTGACATATCTTTTGAGTGTGCTCAGAGAAACTGGGACTCATTTTTTTGTATGTAATAACCGGGGTCATAAAACAAAAGATTATGGAAGAGAAGTGGTAATTTCTAAAATCTTTCGCCTTTGCTTTATGCTAATGATAGACTTGCTTGCACATATTTCTCTGTTCTACCATTGAGAAGGGAGAGCCAACCATCCAAAGTTTCGAAAATGAATGAAGAGAAACAGTTAATTGTGTAGTTACAGTTAGGGATTTTGCAGTGGCACGCCAAGCTTCTTTCTTCTAATTTTCTCTAAGAAATGTATGCTATGAGTGCTATTGACTTCTATGATTGCTGGCTTGCATTCATTATGTAGTCTACACTTTTGTATTAGAGGTTTAACCAAGGTTAAAGATTTGGCAATTTGACTGGCTTTTGGATATTTAACTGAAGGAAGCTGTATCTAGGCAGTACATAAACATTAGTATAGCTCAATCATGTCGTATGGCTTCATTCAAATTGATATTCTCTGATGACAACTTATACAAAAGATTTTGAGTTATTAGATCCAGTTAAATGTTATGAGTCCTTGATGACTGTGGAGTCCCGCTCAACATTCTCACAGCTGTGGGTATCATCCTTGTGGAGTGGATACGATAGTTAGGAATACATGCAAGATTGGATGTAAAAAGCTAATAACTGACAGCACTCTCCTTAATTTTCCTATGAATTGGCATTTGTCTACTATCCCACTGTGGAATATTGTAGATGAAATGACCTTGAGTTGGTCAAGGTGATGACTTTTTACTATTCATATCATGCTGCACTGGAGTACACCTATTTTGCTTCAGGATCACAAAATCAGACAGATTTGAGTTTGTTAAGTCTTTTAGTATCTATTAATTATTATTGAACTTGTGTTGCAGTTCCAAAAGGGAAAAAGCGCAAAGCCGACTCAGGCACTGAGGTTTGCTTAATTCTGGACTCTATGGCTCACTGCCTTTTTTCCCCTCTTATGGTTATCGCTGATGACATATTTAAGTATATATCTGATATATGTACAAAGTCAAAAGAAGTCTCTAATTGCAAGTGGATGTCAATGGAACAGGAGGGATGAACAGAGCTAGATTATTCATGTAGCTAGGGAAAAGAAAAGTTTTTGTGCCTTGGTTTCTATGTCCACTGCCCAGTGCCCTGTATGTTGGTAGAGCTGAATAAATGCAGTTAATATCTTGGATGAATCTCCAAAAGAAAGTTATAGATAGCAAATGAATTCCAAGTGTTATCCACCTCCTTAAAATGATACTTTTGGCTGTCTTAGTTTTGAGTGCGTATTGAGTTTTAAAGTTCAAAAACTATTATCTTTTAAATAGAAATGGGTCCGAAACTAAAAAAAACGGTTGTTGTTGATAAACTTGAAGTTTTATTATGACTTAACTCTAATCTAGCTGGCGTCAACTATATGAATCTTCTATATCGACCCTTCTCTATTCTAGTCCTCTATAATTTACTTTTTAAGAAAAATTTAGGGTTCTCTAAAACTAGAGATTTTCTAAATCCCACACTTATTCCCACATAGATCTATAGAGATATCTAACCAAACTTAAAAGACTACTGTAAAGCATGAGATTTGATGTAAGTGTAACAACTACTAACCTATAATTCCAACTTACTGCTATTGCCTGCAGGATCCTTTGCTTTCTTTATATTCAATTGTTAACTGAGCCTGTTCATGTGATTTTAGGTTTACCTCATTCCCTTCTTGCACGGTTAATCATTATAGTCTCACACCTATGAACATGTGTATTTGAGAGTCTACATTGCACTTGAACAAATGGTCCATGCAATCTTTCACTTTATTTATGTGCTACTTGCACCCTCTATCGAATGTGATCATTTTTTATCTTGGTAAAGGCATATCCATTTTGACATACATTTTTCTATGGCATTCATCTTGTGGATACAGGCCCAACATTCACTTTCATATAACATTGTTGGTCTAAATCGTTGTGTAGAGTATTTACTTATCGCATAATACTCCTTTAGCACTCCTCCATTTTAGTCATCCTATGCTGTGATTTAGACACTGCAATCCCACACCTGTCTAATCTCACTTCTTTTTACTGTGAAGACATTTGTTATTAAAAGGTTTCTCAGCCATTATTTGCCATCATGGGGAGGTTTCTTCTTGTTGATGATGTGCTGGATTAGCTTTTAAATAATCATGGATTGGTTGGTAACTTGGATATTTGATGGCAGAAGGGCAATGTATCTGCAGAGAAACTTGTGAAGATTCAGATTCCATCTACCTTGAAGAAGCAACTGGTTGATGATTGGGAGTTCATCACGCAGCAAAATAAGGTACATATATCTAGGATCATGACTAGGTTTATCTGTCTTATCAAGCTCAGTAACAGACTAAGACACAAGTGATGACAACAACGACAATGACACGCTTCCCAAACAAGTGACAGTGACAACTATTCAATGAGAAGTTCCTGGTTGCTGACCAATAAGCTGTTTGTTTCTGCAGCTGATAGAAAACTCTTTTGGAATAAACTTGCACGAGACCTTTATTGAAACTGGACCTGCTCCGGGCACAAAAATATAACCTTGGGTTGCTCTTTTTTGAGTTCCAGTGTTTCGTGGAGATGGACTTCTATGATTTTGTCTTATTATCAAGTAATATAACTCAGAACATACTATTAAAGTTGATTAGCGGGGGCCGTGCTCCAATCGAGTCTAGTATCGGACGTGTTGTGGATGCTAGTAAAGCATTTTCTATTGTTAAGGGTTGGAGCATAGATGAGTGACCAGAGCCATGTATAATGGGAAACCCATGATAGAGCAATCAACTAGAAGTAGAATTGCTGATTTATCTTATCTCAACCTGAAAAAAAAAAAACGTTGACAAATAGATGGCTATGCTTTATTTGTCTTTGAGTCTATGCTGATTTACTAGACTGAGTTCCTCCCTGCTAATCTGAACCGGATCTGTCTGGATTAGAATAATTCATATTGGATAACATGAAATTGATCTGCTCAGCCACACATCTGTATTCTTCCCTGCAAATAGCATGCTGGAGTTGATCAACTTTCTCCATCTTCATTGACATTGAATGATTTTGTGGCTATGAATGAAAGAGGATTATGACCTCACCAAGGCCATTGGGCCTGCTTCTGTGAGGCCCATCTTGCCATATAAAGCCGCAACGACCAACCTTTAAACTAACCTTCAGCATAAAAATATGTTTTGGGCCTGGCAGAGATGATTTCCCAAGCCCATGCTAGCTCGCCTGCTTCTGTCCCACGAGACCAGGCTTCACATTAAGCCCAGCTTCTTAAACAAAAGAACAGTTCTATAATTTAGGTCTGATAAAATTCATGATTTATCTCGTTAGTCAAGTTATTTCTCGCTTCAACAAGCGCGCTAGTTAAATACTTAAATGCCTCTCACAATAATACCATTCAACTGAATTCGAGCAATATTCTATGGGCCAGATATTGATTAACATTTTAATTACATCAAGTCCTAAAATCCTTTAGCATTTGGATCAATGTAGTACCATAACTTCTTCAAAATTGCAAAGTTTGAACGATAGTACTGAAAGTGCAAATAATTTTCAATAACTTAAAATGTACAGGTGCAAATAATTTTCATTTATATTCTGACGATGTTAGTTATTAATGTTGGTTGCTATACATAATTGCTATATGATGAAGTCGGATGTGTTCTTCTTTGCAGCTTGTGAAGCTCCCACGATCTCCCACTGTTGATGATATATTGACTAAGTACCTTGAATACCGATCCAAAAAGGACGGGATGTAAGTGCTTTGTCTTTTTCTTTTCATGTAAGGGTGAATTTATTGCTGAGTTGACATTATGCATCTTTATTTCGTTCTTCCATCCCGATCTTTCTTTTTGATTGTTAAAGTTTAAGTATATTAAATTCCATCTTTACAATTCTTCTATGGGAGCTATGGCATCCTGTAGTCTGCATGGTCAATGTCGGAATATATTGGTTCTTTCAAAAGGTAACTCCATAAGAAAACTCATGCAGGATGAAGATCGTATTGTTTTATATTGTCAATTCATTAAACTATGCTTACCAGATGTCAAGCTAGTAGTTGGTTTATTGCGAAATTGTGAGGTTATTCACAAGTACCTTTGCATGAGCAATGATTGCAAATAAAATGCATTTATCTTGGAGGTATAGTTTACCTTTTAATATGTCTGCCAATCCTTGTCTTCCAAATATACATGCAGGATGACTGATTCAGTTGGGGAGATACTGAATGGAATTCGATGTTATTTTGACAAAGCACTGCCTGTTATTTTATTGTACAAGAAGGAGCGCCAACAGTATCATGAAGCAGTTTCAGATAATGTCTCTCCATCTAGTGTATATGGTGCTGAACATCTGTTGCGTCTTTTTGGTATGAAGAAGTACTAAATGTTCACCGTTTTTTTTAATTAACCCCAACAAGAGATATGTTAACCTTTAAAAATATCATACTGCAGAGGGTCCTTCATATGTTTGTCTGTACGCTTGTATATCTTTACGTATCAAAAGTGAATGTTTTGATAAGATTGTGAAACATCCTCTAGGTCTCAATTCAAGAAAATATGTTCAGCAGTGTTTTAAATGTGTTTACATGAACTTAAAAAATATATTATATGAAACCTCCAGACCTGCAAAGTCCTACCTTAATTTGTTTGCTGATGTTGCAGCAAAGTCCTTCATATGTTTGTCTGTACGCTTGTATATCTTTACGTATCAAAAGTGAATGTTTTGATAAGATTGTGAAACATCCTCTAGGTCTCAATTCAAGAAAATATGTTCAGCAGTGTTTTAAATGTGTTTACATGAACTTAAAAAATATATTATATGAAACCTCCAGACCTGCAAAGTCCTACCTTAATTTGTTTGCTGATGTTGCAGTAAAGTTGCCTGAGTTACTTGCATATGTAAAAATTGAAGAGGAGACGTTGATTCGCTTGCAGCAGAAATTGCTAGACTTTCTCAAGTATGTGCTTTTTTCCCTCTACTTCTACCAGTGTTTTTATTTTATTATTTATATTTTTATACAAATGTTTTGGAATTATTTTATGATTGAACTGCTGCTTAGTAAACAGCAACAAGCGGAAGTGTTCACCGTGGATAGCTGTGTAAGGAGGGTTTAATTAGATAATTGCTGCATTAGTCTTAGCTAGTATTTTTCTTTTAAAGTTATTGGTCTAATCACATGATTCTCTATTCTCTTCTAGAAAGCACCAAGGCAGAAATTTCACTAGCTTACATTGGATTGTTAACTTCCCTGACAATTTTCAAGGAAAACGTATTAAGCTTAAGATATTCAATAATATTCTTCTCTTCTATAACTTCTGAGTATTAGGCTAGCTCGATTTTTTCATTACTACGGTAATGTGCCTGAAAAGGAGTTGCATTAGATTTGTTATAAATGATCAACAGAAGGGAAGTGCTTTTGTTATTGTAACTGATGAAAAATAAAAAAAGGGAATAAAAGATATCCATTATTTCTGCCTTCTGTAAGAACCAGTTCAACAGCAACAGTAATGAATTCCATTGTAGTTTTCCTGGCAGGGATGTAGTGTTTCCAAGATGACATGGATTCAGGAAACACCTATTGTATTGATGTATTGTTTTTTGATGAGCCTTTATTTTGTGTATGCGTTTGTTACAGGTTTTTGCAGAAAAACCAAGGTACTTTCTTCTTATCTGCTTATGATGGTCCCAAAGCTTCTGAAGGAAGTGGTAAGGATAAAGAAAGTTGACCAGTCTACCAATTTAACCATAGCCGGAATGAGTCGCATCAGAAGCATGAGCAGTATTTCTTGAACATGCCATATGCTTACAGGTGATGGCTCGCAAATATAGGCAAACTGTCTGTTGTTGTGTGTTGTGATTTGTAAAATTAGACCATTCATTTTTTTTTTTTCGAGTGCCATTCATTTCGACTTAAACAGTCAGGTGAGCAACTTTAGAGAGGAAAGTCCTGCCTATAACGATAGTTTACTTATTGTTGTTAAACTGTGTGCACCTGTAGAGTAGAGTGCCATAAAAAACTGTAGATGATTCCCAGATCTTGTACGTCACTTGCAATTTATAGCAGCCAACGTACCATTTAGTTTAACCATAGCGTAGGGCCTGGAAGGGTTTTGTTGCTATTTAGACTCAGATTGGACTCTAACTTGACACTGATGACGACATATGATACTATTAGATCCTTTTTGCTGTTATGTGGTGCTGTTCTTAAATTATTCAAACCAATGTTTAATATAAATAGTTATGTGATGTTCCGCTTCAAGGGCGGAACTCGTTTAGCAAGATTCAGTTATTTTCATATAAAATGTATAACATTTATATCCAACATTTAATGTGTGTTAAAAGTTATCGTCAAGGTATAGCTAAAAAGGAGCATGGAGTCATTTAGATGAATGATAACTAAAGAGCTTAGCTCGTCCATGTTAGAATGTGATTGTAAAGGAATATAACAACAGATAGGAGGAATACAGGAAAAATTTACATTATTTGACTTTGTAAAAGTAACTCACTGATAAAGGGATATATGGAGCTGAACTGCAGAACGCTAATTTACGGACTGGACCCTGAATAGGTCAACTTAAAACTGAAAAAATTAAAGATATTCATTCTATTCTACAAAGTTCAAAGGTCAAGATTTTTAAAAAAATTTTACCTCACTAATTTGGAATAACGTGAAAAACATGATTTAAATTTTGTCTTTCGCAGGACCTTAAAGGTAGGTGGAGTTAGGTATATAAAATAGTAAAATGAAAGTTAATTTTTTAAAATATTTTTTTGTGGATTTATGCGGGGATTTAATTTAAATTTTTTAAAATAAACACACATAGATAGCAGTGATTATACAACCTATTATATTCAAAATTGAGTACGACACTCTGAATCATAGTTTCTTGTTATATTATACTATCCCATACGAAGAGAGTTTTTATGTTCTAAAATGCAACATATTAAACGTGCACCCTCGATCAATACGTTAGAATTGCCTAAATTAACAAAATATGTCCATACATATTTGCAGAATTGACAAAAGCGTGCTGAGCAAACCCAAAATCGTCAAACAGGTCCCAAAAGAAGAAGATCTTGACAAGTAGATCCGTAACCCAGAAGTGAGCACATAGTGTGGTATAGATGATACAACAATAGCCACACTCCAAATTAGCAGAAAAGCCCCAACCCCCATTATTATTGATTGAGAAATAGAGAAGAGAAGAATGAATATTCGGTGAAAATATTCAGCAAAAAAAATGGAAGCTCTGCGTCTTTCAACTTCGTTCGCAGGGATCAATTGTTCAATCTACAAAACTAGAAGGAGAATTAAAGTCAACCGAAATGTCCTCCTCTCTTCATTGAAACCCAAACCTTCAATTTCAATTCGGAGCTCCACTCAACTCCGCGGTCGCATCCACTGCGCTGCTTGTAACTGTGGCCACAGTCACCATCATCATCACCACCATGACCATGAGCATGACCATAGCCATGATCATCATCATCACCATCATGGTCATGATGACGGGAAGCTTACGAAATCTCAGGAGCTATTTCTCAAATTCGCCAGAGCTATCAGATGGACCCACTTGGCGAACATCTTGAGAGAGCATTTAGAGCTTTGCTGTTGCTCTGCGGCTCTGTTTATTGCTGCCGCTGCTTGCCCTCACTTTCTTCCCCAGCCAGCTGTTCTGCCTCTCCAGCGTGTTTTCACTCTCATTGCCTTCCCTCTCGTTGGGGTATTTATGTCTTTTCTCTTTCAACTAGCTTTATACTCACAAATTGTTTCAGTTATGCTGTACAATTTACTTGTCTAATTGATTGAATAATTTCTTAATGCAGTCTTAGCTTGTAATACAAACTTTAGGATGCTATTTTGACTATAGATATACGAGGAGATGATCTCCTATTCAAATGCTTTATTGAGGCTATTTATGGACCGCTAAAGCAAGAAAAAGAGGAAAAACAGTGGTTTTCCAGTCATTATAATGAGACTAATTGAGCGGGAGAATTACGATTTAAGTCGTAAAATCTGTTAGAGTGATTAGCCAGCTCAATCCATTTTTCCGTCTGATGATCTTCACCCTAGGAGTGACTCTATTCGACCTGCAACCTTTCAAAGAATAGGGAGTGAATGAGTCACAAATTTTAGACTATGGACTTTAGCCCTTGCGAATTATTGCTGAATAGAAGATGTGTAAGTACACTGCATTTGGAACAATTGAAGTTAGGATCTTTAAGTCCTCATGATCTTGCAGTTTAGGCAAAGCCTATTGTGGATATCAATTTGCGTAAATCCATGTGTAAAGAAGTACAATTACTACTTGTTCTCTCATGATGAAACATTTTAATTCCTTCGGGAAGCCCCATAGTTATGATTTCACTTTATTGTCAGGTCTCAGCATCACTTGATGCATTAATGGACATTACTGGTGGCAAAATAAATATTCATGTACTGATGGCTCTTGCAGCTTTTGCTTCAGTTTTTATGGGTAACATATTGGAAGGTGGCTTGCTTCTTGCAATGTTTAATTTGGCTCATATAGGTAAGCAAAACAATTTGAAAATGTCCTCTGGAGGACTTGAACGTTTTTTCCTAAGACATATATGTCAGTGCAGCTGAAGAGTACTTCACTAGTCGCTCCAAGGGTGACGTAAAGGAATTAAAAGAAAACCATCCAGAATTTGCTCTTGTGCTGCATGTTGACAATCAGACTTTGCCTAGTTTTGCTGACTTGACATACAGTGAAGTTCCAGTGAGTGACCTGGAAGTTGGCTCATTTATATTGGTTAAAGCTGGTGAGGTCTGTATCCACACTTCCTTTGGGTTCAGTTGCATTAAAAACTCTTTTACGTATTTATCTATTTCTTTCGGGTTAAATTGATATTTCGCATCAGATGTTATGTTCTCCACATCTGGCCGTTTTATTCCTACTAAATCTTAGATCATAGGTTGTTTGTATAGCTTGCATCTTCTACTTTAGCTGAGAAGAGACTAAATAGCAGCAAGTGTCTTTTGTTGGGATTCCAAGATCTCTATACGTGTGTGGTCTCATGACCTTTGTGATTTGCAAGAGAAGATATACCAATAATTAAACCGTGAAAGTTAATACAAAATTGACTTTATATTTAAAGCTGATTAAACATCAATATATTAAGAATTCTTTGGCAGCTGGAATTAGATGAATCTAAGATTAACACCTGTAGGACTCAGAGATTGCAACATCCAGATTGTCGTAATATCAGACTTGGAGGAGATAATTAGCTACTATTTTTTTCTCATACGGACAGTTAGCAGGGAGTGGTAATGCCTTATACAGTTTTTGGCCTGTTAGTATATCTATACATCTGGTGTTCTTGGGTTCTTAATCTCTCTCTCTCTCTCTCTCTCTCTCTATATATATATATATATATATATATATATATATATATATATATATCTGTGTGTGTGTGTGTTCGTTTGCGTGTGTATAATCATACTTCCTACNTATCTGTGTGTGTGTGTTTGTTTGCGTGTGTGTAATAATACTTCCTACTTTGATTCATGGAGAAAGTTAATTATTTTTTTCCATGGTCAAATTTTGTCCTACAACTTATATTATGTTCCCATAATTCTGTATCTTTACTTTTACATTTTGTGCTTCAACTCTTGATATGGTGAGGTTTTATGCCTGTTTAACTCTTCATGTTGCTTTGATCAGTCAGTACCAGTGGACTGTGAAGTTTCCCGAGGTAGAACGACAATTACTATTGAGCATTTGACAGGAGAAGTCAAACCTTTAGAAAAGAAAGAGGGGGACAGTATTCCTGGAGGTGCACGAAACCTGGACGGTATGTTGATAGTGAAGGTATGCCCTTCAATAATCCATAATTTGGATTGAACTCAATTGATTTTAATTGAAAAGGTGAAGAAATTTGTGCCCGTTGTAGCCAAGATGTGAAGATGGCATTAAAAAAGAAGACTTTTATTCCTTCTTTTTTGCTTTTCTGAGTGACAAGGCAGAGATTTGTCTCTCTTAAATTAGTCAGAAAAATTTACAGAAAATTTATTAGTTTTTAAGTAAGAATTTTCCAAGCGATTATTCTTTGACTAAATCGTACATTAACCTTTTTACTATCAACTCCTTATTTTACATTTACTGGCAGAATGAGTTATCAAAATAGACTAATGCTTGTGATATAGAAGCTAGTTTGCTTTGTTATTTGATTGATGTGTTGCTGATGCTCATTTTGGTAGAAATTTTTGGTAGCTCATCAGTCACGATAGCAGTTTGACTTGTAATAGCTCATGCAATCACGGAGCATCTCATTTTGGTAGAAATTTTTATTAGCTCATCAGTCACGATAGTAGTTTGACTTGTAATAGCTTATGCAATCACGTAGCATTACTGAAAAAGAGGCGTTGCACACTGTTTGATTATGTTTGAGGGAACATAATAGTGTTGGAAGAATTATTGTAAGATAATGTAAGAGAGGTAGTCCCATGGTTCTACTTCTAATAACTGATTTGGCAATATTTAGGGCTAATTTTAGTTGTGGGAGTATTTAAATTAAAAATGGTGTTTGCTATCTTTGATTGTGGGAGTAACGACAACAACAACATACCAAGTAAAGTTCCACAAATGGGGTTTGGGGAGGGTGAGGAGGATAATGTGTATGCAAACCTTACCTCTACCTTGCGAAGGTAGAGATGTTGTTTTCGATAGACCTTCGGCTAAAGTAATGCATAATCACCGCAGTTAAGATAAGGAAATACGACAAAGGAGAATTCATGTAAAGATAAACAGTAATCACAGTGTCACACCCCAACCTTGGGGGGTATGTCCGACACCGCGCACCAATTATGATACCTATGATATACTCAACCATATGTGGCTGACAAGGCCTCTGACGATTGATTACCTAATCAAAAGACAAAACCGCCGGCACGCAGAAAAGGCTCAACATACGTATATATACAACAAGGCCGACAAGGCCAATATGAACACAATGGGTCCCACTAAGAATGGCCGACAACTCCATACAAGACTACTATATAAGAGACGATTATCTACAAGCCTCTAGGGAGTACATCAACAACATCTGGTCGGGATAGGACCCCGACATATCCAACTATGTATATACATACAACTACCATACCTATCAACTCACTAAATAGCTCCAAAAGAAGGGAGCATGACAACCTTCAGCTGAGTCGAGTCACCTACTGCGAGGTATAGTTTGAATCTCTATTTGTATCTGCGGGCGTGAAACACAGCGCCCCAGCAAAGGGTCGTTAATACGAAAGATGTTCTGAATGTGTAAGGTAGGTAACACACATAAATAAAATATGGGATGTGAAGGAAGAGTATAGAAGTCAACCTCAAACTCATAACAGGCCTCTGAGGGCATACACTGTCTCAATCATGGATATATATGCATGTTTGTAAAAAATCAAGCCACTCAACGGGGCCGTATAATATAGTATCAAGCCACTCTAGGGCAAATCATGTCATATCATAACGTACCCGGCCTTAATAGGACTCAGTAATGTCTCATGTCATATCATAACGTACCCGGCCTCAAAATTGAGGGCGACTCACTGACATGAGATGCATGATACATACATATATATATATATATATATATATATATATACACACACATACACTTTTAAAAACATACGTCTCTGTGTGAATCATCATCCTCATATCGTACCCGGCCTTAATAGGACTCAGTAATGTCTCATGTCATATCATAACGTACCCGGCCTCAAAATTGAGGGCGACTCACTGACATGAGATGCATGATACATACATATATATACATATATATATATATATATACACACACATACACTTTTAAAAACATACGTCTCTGTGTGAATCATCATCCTCATATCGTACCCGGCCGTAATAGGCTCAGTAAAAACGTACCCGGCCATCGTAAGGCTCGGTAGAATCGTACCCAACCACGTGGAGCTCGGTAAAACCCAGCTGATCAGTGGTTGCACCCAGTGATTAAAAAAGCGAGCGCTTCCTTGCTTTAAGCGAGAAGCGAAGTGGAGCGCACAGTTCATCGCTTTTGCCATTAAAAGCGACTCTGGTACGAAAAAGCGACCGCTTCTCTGTAAAAAGCGAGAAGCGGTGAAGCGAGAAGAAGCGAGAGAAGCGTCTGCTTCTTTGTTTAAAATACCCAAAGCCCTATTTTATTAAAAACTTGGTATTCTAAACAGTCTGGACTTCTTCGAGACTTCAACAGCAGCGACAAACTAGGGTTCTTCAAACAACATCAACGATTTCTTTCTCTCTTCTTCATTAACTTCTGATTTCTGAAATAATCTCAAAGCATCAACTAGGGTTGTTCTTCTTCTTCTTCAACAGTACAACAACAACTTTCAACAGGTATGTTTTGCACTTTTGATTTTCATTCTTCTTGTTCTTCTTCTTCTTCTTTTTATTTTTCTTTCTAAACGTCCGAAAAGCGCCGAAATGCTGGCGAATTATTTTCAGAAAAATTCTGCCCAATTTTTCCCGTTTCTGCCCAAAATTTTTGCCCAATTATTATATCCTTTCTTCGTAGTTCTTTAATTGATGCTACTCTTTAGTTTTCTAATTGAAGTATTGAACATTTGCTTACAATTACATGTGTTGTCTATGTACTATTTATTTATTTTAATTTTTTTTTAAAATTCCGCTTCACTTAAAACAAAAGCGAGCGCTTCGCTTCTCGCTTCTCGTGAAATGGGGGTTGTCGCTTTTCCTCGCTTCGCGCTCTTCACAACACTGGTTGCACAATAGGTGTCGTACCCGCCCGACTATAGCGCGGTTCGGTAGAGTAAAATAGGTACATACATATAATGCGTGTTGGACTTATGGAATCACATTTCGAACCTTTCAGAGTGCCGTAGGTCGGTAACCTCTATATACATTATTAGAGCTAACTCGTCATTATGAATCTTATAAGAATCAGGAAATACCAACAATATTGATAACATAAGAATATTAGAAGCAACATCAACATCAATTATTCCATAAGAAGGGAAACAATGTAAATACTGCTAGCTTCTAAGAGTGGAGTATCTTTGGAAGCTCGTTCGTTTACGTTACATACAATTGGAGTCGAGCAAAAGAAAGAAAGGGATAGCCTCACATACCTTGTATATACTGCCCAACCTGCAAATGTCACGGCTCCTTAATCTACAATAAGAGAAATGATACTATCATATCGTTTAAGCGTCGTAACTATTATATATCGAACACAACCTAATTTACGATAAAACGGGCAGCACTTCCCCTATTGTATGACTTCCCACAAGTTACAACAATCACCAAGCAACCCAAACAACAACAACAATAATTATATTAAGCCTCCCAAATAGTCCAACAATCAACAACTTACCAACGATTTTTAGAAAATTGGGCAACACCTATATCACGTCCTTCCAATTCAAACCAACACAAAAAACAACAAGAACAATATCAACAACAACATATCCAAGCTACTACATCAAGAACTAGCCGAAACTTAGCTCAAAAGCCTTCCAAAACAGTCACATATGCACAACACCTCAAACATACTTCTAACTTCAAGTTTAACATGTTTGCCATCAACATCTAGGCTTGCTATAGCCTGAAAACGACTCAACCCAAGTAGAGGGGTGAGGAACATACCTTATATCACACCTAATTTGCATAGGTTGCTTCGTTGCTATGCTTTCCTCAATCAGCCACGAAGAGAGAAAGAGGCGAACTATTGACTAGTTCGGGTACCGAAGGCTTGAATCCACTTGTTTCACCTTCTCCACCTTTAATTTGGCTTCCAAACCCTAAGGATATGTTTAGGAGGTCTAGAGAGAGTTTTAGGCATGAGTTAGGTCGAAAATGAGACTTAGAGACGAAGTCACCACTTTATATAACAAGATAATCCTCCACCGACTTTGTGGGTCCCAAAGGGAGCTGCTTGTGCAATCTTGTGAAAATGCGAATATATCTTTACTCCGATATCGTATCAATGAACGATCTAATGCGTTGGAAACTAGACTCATAAACCTTCAACTTAGTGGGGGGAGGGATGTTACACCCTTAAGTGAATCAATATGAGTCGGAGAGTTGAAGGACCTTTACAAAGATATTGATGGGTTAAAATAAGTTTTAAGGAACTATCATGAGGGTCGGAAGGTTTAGAAGCTAAACGAATCGAAGAAAATAAGCTTCGTCGAAAGTCGGCAAGTTGGGAAAGTTATAACCCATACTTTTGGGGTGAAACTAGGGTGCTTAACATGATAAGAAGGTGATGTTATGAGGTATCTTAGCCGTATGATAGTCGTGTATTAAGTTTTGAAGTCAAGTGAGTTGTGAAACAAAAATCGACGAAAGTCGTCACACGTTATGTTCATGAATTTTATTGAAATTTGGGTCTAATGTCACTTAGCTTTTCTCCCAATATACTTGGAGTTATGGGGTGGTCCACCTACCAAATTGAAGGTGTACGAGTCTAGTTTCCAACATATTAAACCGTTCATCGATACGACATCGGAATAGAGAGATATTCGCGTTTTCGCGAGGCAGCTCAAGCAGCTCTCTTTGGGACCAACGAAGTCAGTGAAAGCTTATCTAGCTATATAAAGTGGTGGCCTTCGTCTCCAAGCCTCATTTTGACCCAACTCAGACCTAAAACTCTCTCTAGACCTCCTAAACATATCCTTAGGGTTTGAAAGCTAAGTCAAAGGTGGAGAAGGTGAAACAAGTGGATTCAAGCCTTAGGAACCCGAGCTAGTCGATAGTTTGTATCTTTCTCTCTTCGTGGTTGATTGAGGAATGTGTAGCAACAAAATAAGCTCTGCAAATTGGGGACTTGTGTGCTATAAGGTATGTTCTTCACTCCTCTACTTGGGTTGAGTCGTTTTTAGGCCATAGCAAGCCTAGATGTTGGAAGAAAAACATGTTAAACTTGAAGTTGGAAGTATGTTTGAGGTGTTGTGTGTATGAGACTGTTTTGGAAGGTTTTTGAGCTAGGTTTCGGCTGGTTCTTGATATAGTAGCTTGGATGTGTTGTTGTTTTTAGTGTTGGTTTGAATTGGAAGGAAGTGATATTAGTGCTGCCCAATTTTTTGAAGAAAACGTAGGTATGTTGTTGATTGTTTGAGCTTGGTATGGTGCTAAGAATGTATTGTAAGATGTTGTGTGTGTTGTTGTTTAGACTTGGGGAAGTGAAGAAATTAAGGGGTGATGCTGTCCGATTTCTTATAGAATGAGTTTGTTGCTCGATAAAAGTTGTTAAGTTCGTTATGGTAACGTTGGTGTCCTTATTGTTGATCGAAGAGTCACAGTAAAGAAGGCTAAGTCGAGTAAATACATAAGGATTCGGTATAAGGTATGTGAGGCTATCCCTTTCTTTCTTTTGCATGACTCCGATTGTACGTAACGTAAACGAACGAGCTTCAAAGATACTCCACTCTTAGAAGCTAGCAGTACTTACATTGTTTCCCTTTTTTATGGAATGATTGATGTTGATGTTGCTTCTCTTATTCTTATGTTATCAAATGTTGTTGGTATTTCCTGATTTCAGATACTTCCGTTTTCTGAACATGAGAGGTCTTAGTGGCCAACACTTCACCCCAATCCACTGTAGCATTACCTTTAAGTCTGAGCGGCACCTTCTTATCACACAAGACGCCAAATGCGAGTCTCCATTTCATCAACTCCGCTCCCATACGATGGGTGACATCATCATTAATTTTCCTATTACCTTGGATTATAGACCCAAGATACTTGAAACTTTTTTTCTTGGTAGGCTTGTGAATCCAACCTCAACCTCTTGTGTCACGTCACTGAACTTGCACTCCAAGTATTTTGCCTTAGTCTTGCTCAACTTGAAATCTTTAGATTCTAGAGTCTGCCTCCAAACCTCTAGCCTAGCGTTAATACTGCCTCTCTTCAAATAACATGCACCAAGGTACCTCCCCTTGAATGTGTCGCGTCAACTCATCCATCACTAAGGCAAATAAGAACGAGTTGAGAGCTGAATCCTGGTGCAACCCCATCATGATTGGGAAGTGGTCGGAGCCTCCTCCCACTATCCTCACTCGAGTCTTGGCTCCATCGTACCTATCCTTGATCACCCTAGTGTATGCGATAGGAGCTCCATAGAACTTCCCTTGAAACTTTGTCATAAGCTTTTTCTTGGTCGATGAACACTGTATGCAAGTCCCTCTTCCTCTCCCTATACTGCTCCACCAATCTCCTAACAAAGTGGATGACTTCGGTAGTCGATCGCCCCGGCGTGAATCCAAACTGGTTCTCAGGAATAGACACACCCCTCCTCGCCCTCATCTCTACCATCCTCTCCCAAACCTTCATAGTATGGCTTAGTAGCTTGATACCCCTATAGTTGTTGTAATTTTGAGTATCACCCTTGTTCTTGTACAACGAAATCATTATACTCCACCTCCATTCCTCGGGCATCCTCGCCGTCCTAAAAATGACATTAAACAACCTAGTGAGCTATTCCAACCCTTTTCTTTCCACGCTCTTCGAAAATTTCACTAGAATCTCGTCTGGCCCGGTTGTTCTACCCTGCTCATCTTACGCATCGCCCCTTCAACCACTGCATCCTTTACCCGCCTACATCCACAATCTTCGCCCATCACGATATTCATGTCCTCTCCTCATTCAAGAGTCTATGGAAGTATGTCTGCCATCTACTTCTAACGTGTGCCTCTTCCACCAATACTTTTCCATCTTTTTTGATGCACTTCACTTGATCTAGATCTCAGGCCCTCCTCTCCCTCGCCTTGGCTAGCCTGTACAACTTCTTATCCTCGCTTTTGTCCCAAAGTTCATCATATAAGCATTCAAACGCTGTTGTTTTCGCCACAGTGACCGCTAACTTCGCCTTCTTCTTTGCCGCCTTATACCTCTCCCTCTGCGTCCGCTTATCCTCCTCGTCTGTGCTCTCCATCAACTTCGTGTAAGCAACCTTCTTGGCTTCCACTTTCCCTTGGACCTATGTGTTCCACCACCAATCCCCTCAGTGGTCACCTACGTTACCCCTTGAGACCCCCAGTACCTCTCTAGCAGCTCCTCTAATCCAAGTAGTTGTTGCACTCCCACATACTGTTTGCATCGCCACTACTCCTTAAAGTTTGTGGGAGTATTCAGATTAAAGTTTGTGTTTTCTATCTTGCCTCAGAGAGATGTCATAATGAAGGTGGTAACAAATGCTAGATGAATTTGTATTCCAAACTTCTAATTTTTTCCATCTGTCGTGGGAGAGATTTGAGTACAAGTGATGAAGTAGGCGAAAATTGCTGCAAGAAGACACTGTGATGCATTATGATATACAATGTTGAATGTAACGTGGAATTGTATCTCACAAGGAAAAAAATTGCATTCAAGATGGATTATGATGGTTCCCATATTTGTGAATTGATTGTTAAATTGTTAAGTCCAATGAACTAGTATATTATAGGCCGTAGTGGAAGAATTCTCTCTCACAACCTTTCATTTCTATATGCAGTTTGTTTTAATCTATTGCAGATAATAAGTTCATAAATAGGTTTACTGCCAATAATAAAGTAAATAAGTATGTTCTGCTAGGTCTAGTCTGACTTGTATTTACTGTAATGATTGATTTAGCAGGTAAGAGACATGCCTCAGTTAGATTTTCATTCTACCTCAAAATCTTTTTCCTTTTCTTGATTGCTTTTTTCTTTCCCGTCTTTTTTGTTGATTCTGCTCCGGATCTTGTTAGTCATTTTTCTAATTTGGATCATTGATGTGTGCAACCACTGTTGCCCCTTTTCTTGGAATCTGCATGCATTGCCACTTTAACTGTTGGGATGTGAGGACTGAGATGGAATCTCTTAATGGATAAGTAAGTTTTAAAATTGATTATCCATTAAGCCCCCATGGCTTTGGTCTAGTGATAAGAGTGCAGCGAGTTATGTGTTGGTTAGGCGCCCGTCAAGGGTTCGAACCCCGCCACAGACAAAACTTGGAATTTAAGTGGAGAAGGGTAGAGGGGCGTGCTCATTATCCATTGAATTTCACCCCACACGCTACTGGCACTCGGGGATTTATTAGTTATTGAAAATAATGATTATCCAATATGAGACTTCCTTGATTTGTCTACAGTATTATAGATTCTAAAACTCCCAGACTAATAGAGTTTTACAATACTTTGGAGCTATTCAGTGGAATCAACTCTTCTCAAGATCACATGATATCGCAAGGGAATAGGCATGGGAAGTTTTCTGTTAAGTCTGCTTACAAGGAATTCAACCTTTCTAATAATCAAGTTGGATGTTGGCCATGGAAGATGATATGGAAAGTAAAAATCCCTTACAAAGTTGCTTGCTTTACATGGTTACTAGCAAAGAAGCGGTTCTAACACAAGATAATTTAATCAAGAGAGGTTTTCACTTTTGCTCTAGATGTTACTTATGTGGAGAGGAGGCACAGACAATTAGTCATCTCTTTTTGCATTGCAAGTTCACATTGGAAATATTGAGAATCTTCATCAGCTTAAGGGGAATTTTATGGGCAATGCCGGGAATATTACTTGATGTTCTAGCTTGCTGGAATAAAGAGGGCAATCTTTCTAGTCATAAAGAGAGATGGAGAATTGTCCCAGGCTGCATATGGTGGACAATTGGGGAAGACAGAAATCAGAGATGTTTTGAAGACAAGAATGTCTAGCTCTTTTCTATTTTTGGTGTAAAGGAAAGTTTTTGGAGGATCATGAATCCATTTTTGATGTGCTAGATTCCTTGTGAGAAGACCAAGGATTATAAGTGTTTTTTGGGAACTCTCTTTTGTAATTATGGGTGACTTCACAATTTTAGTGAAGTCTATATACTAATATACAAATATGTCACCTTCTGAAAAAGAAAAACTCCCAGATTTGCAAATCCAAAGGGATGTCATTCTAGAGTCCCTAGATCAACCAGCGACCATTAGTTGAAACCATAAAAATTTTAATCCCAAAAGTTAATAAAGCTTGGCCAAGGGCCCAAGAAGTGACTTCAAAGTGGTAAAATGAAGTAGGTACCTGAAAGTTAAAGTCTTATTTACTAAACAATGTTAAACATCGTTAATTGAGTAGCTTTGAACTAAAGCAGTTTTATTTAAGAAGCACTCAAGTTAATTTGTCTAATTCAGTCTTTTGTTAACTTTGATTTTCTCTATAGGCAAAGAAGACGTGGAAAGAGTCCATGCTCAGCAGAATTGTGCAGCTGACAGAAGAAGCTCAGCTAAGTAAACCAAAACTTCAAAGATGGCTCGACAAATTTGGCGAGCAGTACAGTAAAGCAGTTGTGTTATTATCTCTAGCAGTTGCGTTTCTTGGTCCATTCCTTTTCAAGTGGCCTTTCATTAGCACCGCAGGTACTTTTAGGAATCTTAATTTGAGCAGATACTTTTTTATTTGTGTTTACTTGTTGCTATCCACATCAGTCTTTCTTGCATTACTTCACAGACCTTTCTATCAGGAAGAAGGGATTTTAAATACATATGTTTTTGAGGTATTAAATGGGTTAAAACAATCGTTATTGAACTTTGTGTGCACACTTGGTCCAGTGTTATCAAAGGCGAAAAGCGCAAAAAAGCTCTAAGGTCCGTTGGGGCTTTAAGCAAAAAGCGCAAATAAAGCGTGGGCTTTAATGAAAAAAGGCGCAATGGGAGAAAAAGTAAAAATATGCATGTAGTCCAAGACTAATCATTATAAACATGAATAACAAATATATGGATAAAGAAATTGAAAATAAAATCACGATAAAGTTAAATATCAATTGTTTAAGGTCGCCTTTATTACACTCATTGGCAAGGGAAAATATGTCTTAGAGCTTTGACGCGACACTAAAGCGCCCACAAAGCGAGGCGAAGCGCTCAACGTGGTTTGAGCCTCGCTTCAGGGCTTAAGCGCGCCTTTGACAACACTGACTTGGTCTTGGATCTCTGTGGAGACATCTGTGTAACTGTTTACTCACCATCAAGAGTAAAACTTTTTCATGATTTTTATTTCAAGTGAAAAGAAGGAATGTCCATAAGGATTTATCTTTTTCATCATCTATTCTCTGTGCCATTTGGTTATCTGGTGACTTTTTTCCTTCTTTTTCTGCAGCTTGCAGAGGATCAGTTTACCGAGCATTGGGCCTCATGGTGGCTGCATCACCTTGTGCGTTAGCTGTAGCACCACTGGCTTATGCAACTGCCATCAGTGCCTGTGCAAAAAGGGTAGCTTTTCAAATTGGCAGACAATCTACTTATTGAACTTGTGGTGTTAAATCCTTTTCACTGGCTTTTTAAAAAAAAATATTTTCCTAATTCTAGAACTTGTATAATACCTCATCATAGTCGTTATGTTTGAACCTTAGTCATCCTATTTTCATCATTATAATGTTAGTCTCAGGTCTGAGCAGAACTTTAAATATATATATAGTAACTATTCCGATTTCGGTGAAGTTACAAATTCGAAGAACTCGAGAAATTTTGATTGAATCATGATACAAATTGCAAAGAAGAAAATAGAGACTGAATAATCATTCTATGATGAAAATAGAATAACTGCCAATTTTGTGTACACTATACAATCAAATCTAAAAAATTTTATGAATATTGTTTGATCGTCTTTCTCTGAGGAAGAGTCGAAATAGAATCAACTTGAATTCGGGACCGTTTTTCGAAATCTTAGTGGAACACTGGATTTCTTATCTCATGTCTGCTTTTCGTGAAAAAATACCAATTGAAGTGGAGGGTTTCTTCAAACAACAAGGGGCTGGGTCAACTATTCAATCAAATGATATTGAGCATGTTTCCCATCTCTTCTCGAGAAACAAGTGGGCTATTTCTTTGCAAAACTGTGCTCAATTTCATATGTGGCAATTCCGCCAAGATCTCTTCGTTAGTTGGGGGAAGAATCCGCCCGAATCGGATTTTTTGAGGAACGTATCGAGAGAGAATTGGATTTGGTTAGACAATGTGTGGTTGGTAAACAAGGATCGGTTTTTTAGCAAGGTACAGAATGTATCGTCAAATATTCAATATGATTCCACAAGATCTAGTTTCGTTCAAGTAACGGATTCTAGCCAACTGNCCATTCAAAAAAATCCTGGTAACTTGTTGGATATTAATACCTCATCATAGAAGTCTTAGGCTCCTTGTAAGAAGAACAAGGAAGTTCAATTTTTGTTTTTGTCTTAGCTCTTTTTGATGTAATCTTGGTTACAGTACAAAATTTGTACTGATGATTTATTAATATACTCAAAAAAAAAATACCTCATCATTGTCTTACTGAGCAGAATGATATTATCATATGTTGTTTCAGGATCAGTCTTTTCTCTTCACAGGATCTTATGTGGTGAATTTTGTTTCTAGGGGATATTGCTTAAAGGTGGACAAGTTCTTGATGCCTTGGCTTCATGTCATAGTATTGCATTTGACAAAACTGGTACACTAACAACTGGTGAGTTCATGTGCAAAGCAATTGAACCGATACATGGACATGGAAAAAGAATTGCTTCTTGTTGTGTCCCCAGCTGTGAGAAAGAAGCACTTGCTGTTGCAGCTGCAATGGAGAGGGGTACAACTCACCCAATTGGAAGGTGGTGTGAATTGATATGTCTCGATATATGTATTTAATCTGTTTATATATTTGATATGTTTCTATATATGAATTTTGGATGCTTACCCCTTTCGAACATTATGGTTATACACTATCACCTTTAAGTGAGTTTAGCTCAGAAGTCGGTACTAGTACCTGAGATCACTTGATGCTTATCTTCTCTGCTTCCTCCTCCATTCATGCAGAGCTGTTGTAGATCATAGCACAGGCAAAGACCTTCCTTCAGTTTCAGTTGAAAGTTTCGAGAATTTACCTGGTAGAGGCATATTTGCAACAATATCAAGCTTTGAGGTATTCTTTTTCCTATCTGCTCACTGTTAATTCTAGTTTTCTCTGTTCAATATATTTACCTTTCCAATACGAGAAGTGATCTCTCCCTTGTAGCTCCTCAGTGGAAAATTAAGCTTAAATTGTCTTCATATGTAATCTTGCTTGATCAAAAATCTTCACCAATGTGATGAGCCATATTACAAGTTACATTTTGTTTTGTTGACTACTGATTGAGGTCTAGTTTTGAAGCTGATATCCTTATTTTACCTGGTCCTTGGTACTGTACATTTAAAGTGGTTTTACATCAGGTGCACCATCTAGACTGCTGGTGCTGGGCTCAGTTCTACCTTTAATACAAGTGTGGGACATCTACTCCCTAACGGGTTAGGACACACGGTAATAAGGCTTTGGAGGGCAAAATTTTAGGTCTTAAAGTAGTGGAATTCATCTGTTTTTTAGCTGAATCTTGCATATATTGGAGATTCATGTCTACCTATAGCAGCAGCGCCTTTTGGTTGTTTAGGGGCAATGAGAACCGAACTTGTAGACAGGCCAAAGATGTTGAAATATCGGTGCTGTGATTGTACTATAATATTTGACATGGCAAAGGACATTTGGAAATTAAACCTAAGATTAGATATATAGCTAAGGGTGGCAAAACTAACCCATACCCATTTGATCCGGCCGACCCGCCCAAGTTTTAATGGGTTTGGGCTAGAACGATTTTGAAAATGGGTTGCTTTGAGCTAGCCCTAGTTAACCCATAAAAAATCATCAGTCCAAATGGACCCACGTTGATGCCCAACCTTGACCCATGGAAATGCTCAATCTTAGAGTTCTACCTTTACCCATGTTTCAGGAAATATTTTCTAATTTTCTCATGTTTGATTGGTAATATTTGAAAAATATTTCTTTTATGAATTAGTTTTCTCCAATTAGAGGAAAATGTTTTCCCTATCAAGAGAAGAAAAACATTTTCCAAAACTCTTTTTCAACCTTCCCCATCTCCACCAACTCCTACCACCCCACCCCCTCCTCCAGCCCACCCACTTCCCCTACCCCACTCTCACCCCCTACTCTCACCCACCTAACCCCGCACCTACCCTAACCCCCCACCCTAAATATATGAAAATATCAGGCGTAATGGCTTCCTGACCACTTAAACTTGTAGGGCTTTTAAAAGCCGATACATAAACTTGCACTTTTCCATTTGAACACTTCAATTTGATGTAATGAATAAACACATTTGACCGTTGACTGTGCCTATGTGGAAGAGGCACAACTGACATGGTTAAATGTGTGCAAATCACGCTGCAAAAGCGCGTGGATAATATTGTTTTTATTAAAAAAATATGAGAACCGAAATAAAATACAAATGACACAAGGAAAATCCCTTTCCCCTTCTAAATTTCCCTCCCTCCCACCTCCGTCGTCTTCCCCTTCTAAATTCCAAGTCAATAAGCCAAAATTCAGTGAAGAGACTACCAAACCTGGAAAGGCCAAACATGTGGATGATCAAGGGAGGTGAAGGTGTCACGGATTTTGGAGAGACGCTACTCATAATCTCGCAAATCAATGAAATCGCCTCTTTTGAAATAGACCTTTACGAGCACGAGTCCTTCGTCGTGTTTACACAAAATTGATTTCAAAAAACGACCTCGACCTAGAACTTCTTTAAGCACCAGATTGTATGACGACGGCAAGTCGTGGAGGTAGTACTCCATCGCCGACGCTTGTGTCGTTTTCGCTATCTTATTCCCCATTTTTACTCTTTCTTCTCCCTCCTTTTTTTTTTGTCTTTGTTTTGTTCGGCAATGAGTTTCGAGTTGCTTTTAGCTATCGTCCATTGTTTTTGGGGTTTTGGCAATGGGCTTGGAGAAGAACCAGTCGGAGTTCTGGCGAGGCTACCGTGAGAATTTGGGATGAGATGTATGAGAAAGAGTGTAATTTGGCTATAATTGTCTAATTAAATCCTTAGATAACCTTGAACATACACGTGTCTATAAAATGTGACTGAATGAATGATGTGGCTATACAAAATATTAAATTAAATCCATATCAGCAGCGATTGAGCAACACGCACCATCACAAGTATTTATTAGTAATCATATTTTCAAGTAAAGGTGTTCAAGTGGGAAACCCAAGAGTTCATATATCGGCTTTACAAACGGATGCAAGTTTAAGTGGCTAGAAAGCCATTTCGCCAAAATATTATTTAGATTACTTTCTTTTCATGATGTAGAAAAAGTATTTTCTTTCATTTCAATAAAATGAATATTTTCTTTCCATGACGTAGAAAAAGTATTTTCTTTCATTTCAACAAGATGAGGATTTTCTTTTCATGATGTCAAATGCTTTATTTAATTAGCTGTTGTTGACAAAAATAATCATCAAACATGAAAAATATCTGAAAATAAAGAAACACATTATCACGAAAAATAAAATTTATATCAATAAAATAAAGGACGGGTACTGAGCTGTTTTTTAGGTATCACAATAAAATAAAGGAAAGTACTCACTTTATTGAAATGAAAGACTACATCATGAAAAAAAAGTATTCATTTTGTGAAATAGAAAATACTTTTTCTACAACATGAAAAGAAAGTAATTATTATATTGATATGAAAGAAATATTTTTTGTACATTATAAAAAGAAAATATTCATTTTGTTGAAATGAAAAAAAAAATACTCTATCTATAATATTAAAAGAAAGTACTCTAAATATTATTTCTATTTACAGTGAGGCTGGGGTTCGGGGGTAGGGTGAGGGTTGTGGTGGTGGAAGGTGGGTTGGAAGAAGTTCTAATTTTACTACTATTTTATTATTCTGATCTTAGTTAGTATTATAAGACGAAGAACTATCAAATAAAATTCTAAATCCAAGTTGAGAAAAGAAATCATTTGGCAAGAATTGACATTTATTCCAAAACATAATATAATTTTTATATATGCATGTTTAAAAGGTGAGAATATTGCAAAGGTTTGGGTCAATTTGGACGGGTTGGTTTACAACTCATTGTTTAGTCCATCTTGACCCAGCCCAAACAGCCCATTTGTCACCCTTATATATAGCATATCGCGAAACGCTGCATGTACTGAGGACCACCAAATCTGGTGGTTAAGCAATTCTGCACCCAAGAATGATTGGCCTCACCTGTCTGAGTTGGAGTTTACTCGAGGGCTTTGCTTTGCTTGACCAAAATATTCCAAAAGTTTTTGGCTGAGTTGAAGTCTATTAGCACAGGATAGAAAAAAATTATAGGCTGGGTTTAGATTATCGTCAAACTTTGCTATCAAAAAGCACCATAAGATTGTTTGGAAGTTGCAAAATCAAATAGTCTGAGCTGGGGCTGCTTGTGCAAAATGGCTGAGGAGCAGCAGATTACTGTAATTTTGCAACAGAGTTATGGGCCCTAATTAATTCCATGTTTAATATCTCATGGATGACCTAATAAGCTGGTGAAGTTTTAACAAGTTGAAGGCCAGGAATATCCCTCCCCTTTCTATTAATTAGTTATGGTGAGAAAAAAATAGTAGATTATTTAGGCTATAGAAAACACCGTGGAAAGCAAAAAGCTCTCTTCTCTAAACTTAAATTTGCTGTTACTTAATTCTACAATAGGAAAGTTAAGTATTCATTATATTTGTCTTATAGCCAGGACTCGGAGGCGGTACACCGTGGAAAGCTTTTCTTGGTTCTGTGGAATACATCACCTCACTTTTCCACTCTGAAGATGAATCGAGAAGAGTTAAGGAGGCAGTAAGCACGTCGTCTTATGGAGGTGATTTTGTCCACGCTGCTCTCTCTGTTAATAATCAAAAGGTTAGTTGTTTCTAATGAGTATAGAAACTTTAGAAATCCACATTCGCTCTTCTTTTTTAAATGATGGTGGTGTCCGGGCAGCTTGCTTGCAACTCGATTATTCCACGAGGTACCTGCAACCTTACACCAACACAGGTACTTGGTAACAACGTCCACCAAGGTTTAGGTAGATGGAAAAAAATCACCTAGTGTTTCTTGCCTTCGCCGGGATTGAAACATGAGACCTCATGGTTCTCAGCCCACTTCATTGTCACTATATTCACATTTTCTCTTACTACCAAGAGTTTTTTTTTTTTTTCTTTGCTCTCTCTTAATTGGATTGCAATACACTACTTGTATCCCATAATGTTACAGGATGATCTGGTGTAACCATTTACTTGTGAGAATCAAATTGGTCCTTAGTGTATTGATTAACGAGGACAGTTTGGTTGGCACATGGTATTTGGTGAGTTGGGATTCTGTAGCTTATAGTTTTGAGTTTTAGATTACTTTGTCCATGTTTAATATAGGTCAAACAAATGTTTGGACTTCAATTTTGTGGAAAAAGGTCTTTGGTCTAGATATATCTAGGAAATAATTCATAACGTGTTCAAACCAAATAGTTATACAGAAAAGACTTACGACAAGCCATGAAATACGTCAAAATAAACTAAGGCATAGAAATTACCATATAGCAACAAATAAAGCAGGATTAAACCATACACCGGCATGAGGGTTGGGGTACGGAAGTCGGAGAGAGATATGCAAAGGGGAAAAAATGCCAATTTACCCTAATTGCAACAGATAACCTTTCTCATGTTTGTTCTTATTCTCAAGAAATAGTTTGTAGAAATCCAGATCCAAGATTTTTGAAAGTACTCAAAGGCAGGAATATATTCAATCTCCCTCAGTCCCTTCCCTGATACCAAAATCCACCGCACAGAGTCATGAACAAATTTGCATCTCAGAAATCATGACTGTGTCCTTGTCCTTCAATCCCACCCCAAAAGCATGATTCTGGGATTCCTATTTTCCTGGGAAGCATTAGCAATGTGGTTTGTAACACTGATCTAGCCCCTGAAACTCATTGAAAACCAGCTAATGGTCACAGTAGACAATCCAGGAGAACCTTATTCCTCTTTTCATGACGTTTCGAGCAATAAAATGTTGCAGTTCTCACTTCACTTCGCAGTTTTTCTTTTTCAATATTCAACACTGTAGACCTCAAGAGTATCACTTAATTCAACTTTTTGGCATTAAAATTAACAATGTTTGTGCCAATTAACTCAAATTAGAAAATGAACATTGGACCAATCTCCCATGTGGACTTGTCTCACATTGGACCTTTTCTCGTGTCCATCTCGTACAGGATGCTTGTTATTTAACTTGGTGAATTTCTCAGTTTTCTTATACCTCTAAAAACTAGACAGCGTTATGAGTAAAATCACAAAAATGGAAGAGAGGCTGAATCCAAAATTGAAAAGATATGTAAAGAAGGTCTGGTGTTTGAGCCAGAAGCTGGTCTATTAACTTTGAAATATCAAGATTTCAAGGGCTTCTAAATAATGGAGCAACATTTCCTTATAGTTGAAATTGAGTATTGTTGGGTATCAAGACCTCTTTGCAATCAAATCAATCATCAGCTTACTAGATTTTGATAATCAAAGCCAGACCGGATATATAGACTTCAGTGATATCTTAAGAGTTATGATGTACAAATATTTAATGCTCATCTCTTTTTTAGTAATTACCCTCAAGCTTCTTCCTCAATGCCCATTCTGCAGACCATTTGCTGATTCTGTCTTGGTACCAGGTAACTCTTTTTCACTTTGAAGATAAGCCCCGACCTGGTGTTCTAGACGTTGTACAGACACTGCAGAATCAAGCTAAGCTTCGTGTTTTAATGTTAACTGGTGACCATGAGGCAAGTGCACGTAGAGTTGCTAAAGCTGTGGGTATCAAAGAAGTTAACTGCAGCCTAAAGCCGGAGGATAAACTTTTTCATGTTACAAGCATTTCAAGGGATACAGGTGAGTCACAAAAGCTGGCAATCAGAGGTTCCCTTTCGTGTTTTTCAGGCCCATTTTAGATATTCGAATTCTAAACAAAAAAATTATTTGTGGTTTTGCACATTTGGTCACTTAACTAGCTCATGTTCATATTTAACTCGCATCTTAATACACATGCCAAATGACAACTTATCAAAAACAATGAAAATTACTCATGCTAAGTCACCAGATTAAATTAATAAATAGCTGGGGCCGCTGTGGCTAAATGCTTCTTTAGGATTTAATAAATGTTCTATGAAACAGGTAGTATGTGTAACTAGTGGTTCTATGGAAAGAGGTATCATTTGCTTCTTTCTAAGCCATACAGCTTACCCTAAACTTCTCAACCATGGGTGTAAAATTTCCTTAACCCTTTATTAATTTGACAATCTAAATGGGTTGCTTTTAGTGTCTCTTTCCTATCAATATATCTAACATTAACTACTATAGAATAAAAAGGTGTTACCCTGATTCGGACATTGTTCATTACACCATGTGGATTTCATTAGCTAAAGCAGATTGGTAAATTGCTCCTTGGTTTTTGTGCCGCACTTTCTGGAACTTCAGGTTTTGTTTTCACTCCTTGAGGATTCCTTTGGATATTGGTTTAGAGGTAAGAACTGTGTTTTAAGACCTTTGCGTCAGTCAACTCGGAAATTAGCACAAATAAGAAATCCAAAATGATATAAAATATTAAGTAAAAAAAGAGACATACAAACGAAAGAGGAGAGGAAGCTACCTTCATGCAACAAATCATTGAACTGCGACCTAAAAGATTCAACTTATCAAAATAATGGCGAAATTTTGATATTTATTTAGCGTCTTTATGCTGACGTTTTCTAAATAGTCAATAACAAATTAATTTAACCAATGCTAAAGCATTAAAGTTTTAACATTAAACCATCAAGATAAGCAAGTTTACATATGCTTCTGTGGGGACCCACTCATGTCTATAGACTATCAAAGTTAAATAAATTGGAAATCCCACTTAGAACAGAGGACCTTATAGGTGAAACTGGATCAAATAAAGCATACACCAGAAGTTATTTTGCTGTTCATGTTAACAAGGAGAAGTCGAAAAAGGGTAAACCTTAGTCATGATTCTCGTTTTCTCCACTTTAGGATCCCAGGAATGTGTATGTATGGGGTGCAAACTTGGGTAGATGCTAATCAACTATAACTTTTCACGATAACTCATGTTTCCTTGTTGTGCTTATTGTTACCTGACCAATTACTATACTTCTGAGCAGGCGGCCTTATAATGGTAGGTGATGGAATCAATGATGCCCCAGCACTTGCTGCAGCTACTGTTGGTATTGTGCTGGCTGAACGAGCTAGTGCGGCTGCCATAGCTGTTGCCGATGTACTGTTGTTACAAGACAATATTTCCGGTGTCCCATTTTGTGTTGCGAAATCTCGTCAAACAACATCCTTGGTATTTCCTTTTCCTTTGTAATCAACACGTCTTTCTATATGCAGCTGATACTGACCCCTAGCTTGCAGATCAAGCAAAATGTGGCACTTGCTTTGTCTAGTATTCTTTTGGCCTCTCTTACATCATTATTGGGAGTCCTCCCACTGTGGCTGACGGTATAACTCTATTCCAGATACTTCTCACCTTAAGTTTATCCATCTTGTTTCAATCAATCTGTATATCTGTCCAGCTTGCTGCTGTTAGTCTTTGTGCAGCTATTAGGTCCAACAATTATAACCTAGTAGGAAACACAAGTTAACCTTTGTGAAATTTTCTTATTTCTAAGTGGACCAATTCCTGTTATTCTTGGAAGATAGATAGATTTACAGCAACTACGGAAAATAAGAAACAAATTGCATTTTTGCCCTAGCTTGGTCGCTATCTTGGTAAATTCATTTGAGCTGGTATGTCAACCTGCAGGTCCTCTTGCATGAAGGTGGCACGCTTCTTGTTTGTCTCAATTCAGTCCGTGCTCTAAATCCTCCAACATGGTCATGGAGGGAGGATGTTTCACAAATGATTGACAAATTGCATTCTCTAATTATGTTCTTGAGGCATGGGACCCTACCTAGCACCATTCAAGCAGCCCATTTGTGAGTATTGAGCTCCTGCACTGTAGCTGTTCACATGCCAATTGAGATGGAGTGACGAAAACTTTGTTGTCAGAAAGTGAAGAATACTGCACTGTACATGTTGCACCTCTTCAACTAGATTGTCAGGTGTACACTTGAGGTTAAATCAGCCCTATGTATATTCTTTTCCGTGTTATTGTAAAGATGTAAGCGGCAAAGCATCTAATTTCAATGCAGGACGTTAGGGAACCATTATACATAAAGTTGGTTGTCTTGTACCACATTTGTGCTAGTCTCCAATTGGAAAACGGAGTTCTGGTCTTATCTTTACCTTAATGGCTTGGTCAAACGTTCAATTTCAGTTATGATGACGCGTTCGAACAGTTTTTTATGTGTTAACAGGCCCTAAAGATGTAAAAAAGATCAATTGAACTCTCTCAAAAGTGGCAGTGTCTTAAAGAGAAACTCTCTGTCCGGTCTTTGACGTTTTGTAAGTTCGTTCACAAGGAGTTTCATCTAAAGAGGAGGAAGTAATAGAATCTGACCTAGGTTAATTTTGATCTAAATTGTTTTTTACCTTCTCCTTATGCTTGTTACTTATAGCTCTTATAAATAAGGTTAAGATTAGTTTTAAACACTGCAACCTCCACATTGGCAAGGGAATTCCTACATACCCTTGTAATAATAATTTGTGACCTTTCTAATTGCTGCTGTAGGTTTTCAGCTCAGCTTCACTATGGCATTACTGAAACAGTACTGTTCACAATTCAATTCTTTCTTTCAGTTCCCTGCGATTTTCAAACTCAACTGGTAAATCTGAAGAGGAAAGATAAATGACTTAAAGAATAAAGTTAAAAACTTTGCTTCATTCAAATCCTTCCACCAGATTTCATTTTTCATTTCTTTGGCGGTAGGATCTCTCAAAACATATTTACTTACCTAATTTTTTTCTTGTTTTCTAAATCTGCCTGAATATAAATTAACAAAACGACCTTTTTTTTTATCTTTTTGGTTTTTTTTTTCTTATTTGTTCCAGCCTTAGCATTTCTGCCATTGGAACTTTGGCTTTATACTCTCCCTCCCACTCTCTCTGTACAAACAGTCCAAAAACTACTTCCTCTTTTTGACGATCCCACGCAGTTGAAGCTCAAAGCCAACATGCGCCCTCTAAACTTAGAGAGAAATGAAACAAAGGCAGTTTCTTTCTCCACATTCATCTCTCTAATCGATTTTGCTTACTCCCATTCGATTAGCACCTGTATCCCTAAATCCATCAGTAGCTTGTTGCATACACAAACCTAACCCTATTCCACTTGGCATTTGATGATTTTGTTGCTGAAACTGCTGCTGTTGTTGATAACGTTGATGCTGCTGCTGTTGTTGTTGCTGCTGAAATTGTTGCTGCTCAATCCCCACCATATAGTTCCTCACCTCCGCTTTAATCATCTCCTGCATCACTCCCAACAACTCCTGACTAAACGGCACAAACACCTTATCTTGCTGTTCTCCTCCTGCAGTTTCCTGATTTAAAGGAGCACGTTGAAACGGCACCGCCGCAGTCTGAGGAGGCGGTGGTGGAGGTGGCGGAATCTGCATAGCAACAGGAAGCATCTGGAAGGGATTCTTAGATTGAGTCGATTCGGCCGAACGATTAGAAAACTCGGCCGATTCAACTCCGGGAAGCGAAAGGCTGAGGGAAGTCGGCGGATCATCAGAGGGAGAAGACGTGTCAACAGACGGCGGCGGAAACACGCCGGCAGCTCTAGCGACAGGCTTGAACAAGTGAGATTGAGATGATGACGTAACGTGAAGGCTCGAATCACTATCGGAACCCGACGGGCTACCTGGACTGAAATGGAAACCCGACACGGGCATAGCGGATCCGGCACTAACGGATCTCTTTAACGGCGGCTGTTCATTTTGAAAAATTTGATCGGCGAGTTCGTTACCTTCATCAGCACTAAGAGAGGAGGACTTCCTCTTCAAGGTAGAGTTCCAGTGGTTCTTAATGGCGTTATCAGTTCGTCCATTAAGAAGTCGGGCAATAGTGGCCCATTTATTCCCAAACCGAGCATGAGCCCGAATAATGGTGTCATCTTCTTCAGGAGTAAAAGCCCGATGCTCTACTTGAGGCGATAACTGATTGCACCACCTTAACCGGCAAGATTTACCGGATCTTCCAGGTATGGATTTGCTGATAAGAGACCAATTTCGTGGTCCGTGTTTATGAACGAGCTGCTGTAAAAGCTCGTCTTCTTCGGGGCTCCATGGACCTTTAACCCGATCCATATCTTTCTTAGAACTGTTACTGCTATTGGCCATTTTTGTGGTGTATTTGTTTTCTTTTTTAGGAAGAGGAAACGTGAAGAAGCTGATATTTATATATGGGAGAAGGGGGTATTAAAAGGGATGACCGGTAAAGCCGGTAAGTGGGGGAAGAGTTGTAAGCGTAATGGGCACCGATTGATTTTCATTTTTGAAAAAAAAGGAAGGATAGGGAAAGCGGTTGAAAATTAGAGATGGAATACAGCTGTAAACAGGGACACGCGTCATAAAGAAAGACTACACTGATTTACACAATAACAGATGGAAGGAAGTTGTGTGTAGGCTTCTGTTTTCAGTTTTAGGGACGCTGTTCCTCCTCTTTTTCTATACCATAAGCTGCGTCTACATTACTCTTTCTTTTTTAGCCTTCAACCACGTACGTACCCGAGCAAATCTGTTTGGTTCTAATGGAAACAAACAAAAGTTGAAATGTAACAGAGTCAGAGGTTGTTACCTTGTAACTTGGGTGCCACTATGTAGGAATAATAAGTAGCAAAATGGTTGAAAACAAATTTTAACTTCAAATCAGATCAATAGTGCTGAAAATGTTTCATTTTTCCCCCTTACCAAATTTTTACTGAATAGGTCCATTAAATTAGTAACACTCCCTCTAATTCCACCACACTTTCCTACTAATACCCTAAATGTTTATTTAAATGTCTTGCATTGAATGAGCTGGTAAATGTATCCCACTTAAAAGACTGAGTTAATCTCAACTCACATAAAAGGGAATTATTCATACCAGTTAAAGAATGATGAAAATTCTCGGTTGATTTAAGACTTTATTAAAGAGAAAATAAAGCAAGTGACTTGTAACTGAAATCATGACACATTTTATTTTTTATATTATATTAAAATAAGTATGGGTGTGAGTGGAAGAGAGAGAAGATTAGGGTAACGGTTGAGGAGATGATTGAAAAGACAAAGAAAAAATAGAAAGAGAGTGAGGCCATCAGCTTTGACTGAAAGCAAAGCAGAAACTGCAGTTGACAGCCTGGAGAGCATATAACTTCTTTTTTATGGGGATGCGATATTTATCTACCCACTCCTTTTATTTTTTCTTTTCTTTCTTTTTAACCCTCAACCCCCCCAAGCCTTCCTGAAAATGAAACGGCCGCACGGACGTGCTGAGCTGGCACTAAACGACAACTTTGGTCGCCGAATCGGAAGGCGAATCATTACTACAATCCTGTCAGTCCAGCCTGTTTTCTTATTTTTTTATTCTTAAACCCCTTCAACTTCCTTCAATATACATATCCCCTCCTTTCATTCTAATTCTAATTGCAACTCCAACGGCCTTTGTCCCAACTCTTATCACCGTGATAACCTGCTACTACCCGTCAATCTGTCACCGTCTCTCTTTAATACTCCTTAGTCTCGAATTAACAATCTTGATTATTAAAAATAATTATTTTAAATTATTTATTATTTTAGATAAAATTAATTATTTTTTTATTTTTAATAATAATTATTTCTGAATATGAAGATAATACATAAATAAAATAATATTTAATAAAAAAAAATTACTCCTATCTTAAGACATATAATGATAGAAACTAGTCCCTTTCCTAATTATACTCTCTCTGATTTACAATGAGTAACTAATTTGTCATTAAAGAAATACGAAATTCTAGACAAAAATAGTTAGTGTGACTAAATTATCCTTACTTAAATGTTACAACATAATATGAGAAGTAAAAGTCTTTTTAGGGATACATACGTAAGAGTAATTTTAGAACAACAATAATAATTCAGTAAAATCTCACCAGTGAAGTCTGGGGAGAGTAGAGTGTACAAAAACTTTAAGAAGGCGGTAGAAAGGTTATTTCTGGGAGACCGTCGGCTCAAAGATAAATTAATTTAAAAAAAATAAATTAAATTTTTTCTCGATTATATAAATGGATATTTATTTTATGAGTATGTTATATATTAAAGTTCTAGTTATTAATAATCTACTTATATTTCATAATTTTATTATATCTAACACTTAACTAAAAATTGTTCCTATAAAGATGTGCATGAAACCGTCCTTTCCGCATAAAGTATACCTGTACGGATCAGGTAACCCACGCTCTCATACACGCTTCCCAAAAACACTAGTCACTTTCCTATGACCTTCCCTCTCATCCCACTTTCTCTTTATTTAAATGAAACTTTGAGTAATCTCTATTATAGGACCCTAGATTTTAGTGTGAATACTGAAAAGATTAAAAAATTTAGTAGTAAAAGAGAATATAGGAAGTAGTAATTAAAAATGAAAAAGAAAGAAAAAAAAGTGGGGAGAGGGCAGAGATAATAATAAATGAGAAAGATAGGAGAGAGGAGATATGCGTATCCGTTTCTGTTACTCGTACGTCGTACCTACTACCTAATGCCCAGCTGTTTGGCATGGCTGTTGGGTTGTACTCCCCTTATCTCTAATATTATTTTCTCTTTCTCTTCTCCTTCTAACCAAATTCCTTCAATACTTGTTCCACTGTTGTTAAAAATAACCTCTCTCTCTAAATTGATGGCATATCTTAAAAATAATAACTTTTAACATTTATTTTTCATATCTTATGTATTTCTTCGGAGATAGAAGCCAGGATTTAAAGGTTATCAATTCTGATCATATCACCAAATCCTAACTCGTTTTAGTTGTTAGATTCGTAATTAAATATTTTACATATAAAGCTATTGTGTATTTATACGATCACGTAGCTACTACACTACCTCAGCCCCTGCCTTTCTTTATCTAAATATACAGAGAGCAGCAACATTCAAAAGAAAATAATGTTCTAGCTAATATAGCATCAACTTAGGGGCTGCAATTGGATGAGGCAAAATCTGTCTCTAAAATATCCAAGCCAATATAATATTATGGGAAGGATTCTTGAGTCGACGTTAGTCGAAGCGACCCAAGAAGCAGCAAAGTCCTTGGTCGAAGTCTCGACATGAGCCATAGTCGAGATGTCAACAAGGATCGAGGTCGAGGTTGAATATCGGTGATAGGAGCTGTAACGACTAGTTTGTCAAGATGGGATATAGGATACTAAAAGAGAATATTCTAGTGGATATTCTCTACACTTGTACTATTAGGGTTCCCAAAAAAAAGATAATGATAGGGACATGTAATATTCGCTTGTAAGAACTCACTTTGACAGAGTCCGGAACCCATTTGTGGTTCTTTTGGACAAGTGCGACATAAATGTGTGTAAAAAAAAAAGAGTGATCATTCTATATATAGCGCTCTTTCTATACTTTAACAGAGTTTTGGCCGTTAAAGTATAGAAGAGCGCTATATATCTATAACGCATATACAAACTGCGCTATATGGGGTTGATTGGACAGTTAAGCATAGCACGGTAGATGACTGCGCTATATATGTATAGCGCAGTTATATACCGTGCTATACTTGTTTGTGGGCCCATCAATAAGTCTCATGCGTTTAACTGACATAACAATAATTCAAATGGGTATAGCGCCCTTTAAAAAACCGTTGTACCTCAAAAAATTCAGCCCCCCGAGCTAGGCATTGCCTTATTTAAAGGCGTTAGGCTTTTACAAAAATCTATTCAGAAAATATTCTAACTCCCGTTTAAATTCTCAATCATTTTTCATAATGTCTGAAGAGCGAAAAATAAGGGTTTTATTATATTGGGGGGGGGGGGGTGATTGTGGTGGCGAATAACTCTGTGAGCTACAGTTTATCTCCACAGTTCCATGTTAAATTTCCACTTACAATGGAGTACGATAGATTGGTATTGTTGTTATGTAATAAAATGAGTGTGAGGAAACGTTCGGTGAACCTTAAAGTAACCGGAAGATATCAGTATTTCGTCACTCCACAAGGGGTTGCTTGTTAGGCTGAGTTTAACATCGACGATTATGAAACTTCGAGGGATTTTTTGAGGACTTTTGATGAATACCGGGAATTTCTTATAATAAAAATGTTGGAAATGTACGTCAACGTTGAAGACGTTCCCAATAATGAGGTTGTGCATAGTAGGGATAACCCCCAGTCATCAGGTGGTTATTCTGGAGCAGTTTTTGCCGGAAAGGTTCCGGATGAAAGAGTTTGCCTTGATTTAAACTTATCACCACCGGCGAATGAGAAGCGAGGAGATATCCTCTTCTGCTTTACATAATCCATAAGACGAGTGGTAAACTTCAATTTTTCTTTATGTTACGATGTATATTTTTGTTGTATTGAATTTTTATTAACTCTCATATATTCCACATGGGGTACCGGCCAGATATGAATTTTACAAGTTATGAACCCACGCCCAGTTGGAATATGCTTAGTTTTGGTGTGTTGGATCATGGTGGTCCATCGGGGAGTCATCACCAACAGGAAAATGTTAATCATGGAATGTCAACACATTACGACTTGTAAGTGAAGTGATACAGCTATATGAAAAACATTTGTTAATTTCAGTAGCTTATTATTTTGTTGTTTGTGCAGTGAAAACGAGCAAGTTGAACCACCTGTCCTCACTCAATTGCCCGAAGATGATATATTAAATCGGATCTGGCAGATGCACAGAGTGAGGAAGATAATAGTGATTTTGACAACAAAGCCGATGATTGCGGAGACAACGCACCCTTCCATCATGAGGATGGTGATGAGGAGGAAGAGAATGAAGGACCTAATTTGACGAGGGAGTATGCTTCACACCTTGTTAGACCAATAGTGTACGAGTCCCAAGTGTCGTTTCATTCAAGGAAGATTCCATACCTTGATAACTTGCCAAGTATGTCGGATGTGGATGCTCTCACAAGGGATTTTGATGAAATTCGGACAGCAATGCGAGATGATTCTAGACCAACGGTGCTGGCAAAGGGCATGCTTTTTCCTGTTAAAGCGCGCCTAAGCAGGGCGGCAAAAATGCACAACATAAAAGAGTGTCGTGAGAGGACGGTATGGGAGTCAACTCCGGAGGTATACAAAGTCGTTTGTCGCAGATGTTTTACGGGTTGTCATTGGATGTTGCATGCGACCAAGAAGAACACAAGTTTGTGGAAAGTAGGTAAATACATTCCCACCCGCCGATGTGAAATGGACACATTTAATGGGAATCACTACAACTTGGATATTGACTTGATTTCTTTTGTCCTTATTCCACACCTTGAAGCGTCCATAAGGTATAAAATCAAAGAGTGCATTACATCATTCTACCAGGAATATGGCCATACCATTACCAAAAGAAAGGCATTTCTCGGGCGCAAACGTGCGTTTGAAATTGTTTATGGTAATTGGGATAAGTCATTTGCAGCTCTACCCAGGTACATGGACGCACTACAACACTTTAACCCCGGGATGGTTCTTGAATGGAAGCTTGAGCGGAATCCGGAAAAACCAGAACATATATTCAATTACGTGTTCTGGGCATTTAAACCAGCAATTGATGATTTTTCCGCATTGTCGGCCGGTAATATCCATAGACGACACTCGTGTATATGGAAAATATGATATCAAGCTGTTACATATGCATCGTCCACCCTGGAACGATCATCTTGCTGATAATGTGTAGCCTCCAATGTAGGCCCCCTTGGTATATACTGCGGACGGCCAAACTATCGAAGTACCCGCTCCGTGGCATGATACTCCACAATATCTAGGCACATCAGTGGGATGGAAGTGCTCCAAATCAGTCAGCCGGCTGAGCAATAATCGAGCAGGCCACCTATTAAGTCGTCGTTGTATGGCGTCCAGATGAACTATCAAATAACAACAGAAAACGTGAGTATGCGCAACACATGTGAAGCTATACCAAGTAAGCTTAGGTACACATTTACCTGTGCGCCCTCCAGCATATCCAACACATCCCTGCAAAGGGAGGAGATTATGCCGAGCATAATAATCTCGTACATATCCATGACGGAGAACCCACCTCCTGGCTAGAGGGAGAAACAGAGGTGGTACATCCGGAGGTAATGGTGGTAGAGGTGGCTACAACTGCAGGAACCTCTCCCTGGCCCACTTAACATACAAAGTTGACGTAAAGTTTAAGAAAAATTTTGACTAGATAGAATTTTCAGGAATGAACAGAGGTATTCGAATATGATGTCACCTGTAGAAGCGGCAAAAATCCACATACGTCATGCAGGGTGCCCATGCTCGCCCGGAACAGATGCATGTACATGTAGGCGAGAACAACAGCACCCCAACTGTACTAGGTAAATCATCTAGCAGCTGAAGATGATGAATAAATCGCAAACTGACTAGGTTCCCCGAAGTGTTCGGGAACAAGACCCCACCAAACATAAGGAGCAGCAGCAACCTTGTATACTAGTGAATATGTAGATCATCTGTCTCATTGGTGATGTCGGGGTGCAATATCTCCAAATGCTGTCTAATAGCTGTCAAAATCATGTGACTAGACCCTGAGTATGCAGTCTCATCCTGTGGCCTGAAGCCAGTGAACTGCAGCAGCATGTCCAAATACGGGCCACACATCATCTCTCTCATGCCCTGAGGTAATGCAACGGGCAGTCCATCAACGGGCAGCCCATATGAAACCTCCACGTCCTACAGCGTGATTGTTATTTATCTATGTCAATACCACACAAGAGGGGGGCGATTTGTGTGGTGACCAATTTTTGTGTGCAGTAGTTATAGAAGGACCAGGTTCTTCTATGTGTTCCAACTCCTACAGTTTGCATAATAATAATTGCAGAAAATAAAGGAACACAGGAATTTTACGTGGAAAACACCTGGCTCTAAAGGTGAAAAAACCACGACCTACTTCCCAGTAGGATTTTCCCAAACTCTTCACTAAATAAATGAGCCAAACATCATTTACAAATTAAACTCTTTTGTAAACCTAAGGACTAACTCTAATCCCCTTGTGGCAAACTAGCCTCTAGCTATTTGCGACAAGCTTCAAGTTAACTCTAACTTGAATACTCAATACCTATTACAATTGCTTCTAGATAAAGCTGAAAGATACACTTTGTAATCACCTACTACAAATAAACTAGACTAAAAGACAATAGATGGAACTGGTTCTTTTCGCTGGTTCAAGTAGCTTCAGAGTCGAATAGGAAATTCTCACACGAACTGCTTACAAAATTGCTTTGGTAATTTTGTTCTCAATTCTTGTTTTGTTTCTATGTTTGTGTGCACCTATTCAATAAGAACACTTGACAATATATAATATCAGTAGAAAAGGAGATATACTAGAATTCGGATGCAACTCTTCCTTGGTGGAAGAGTTCTAGTTGATCTCAACTCCCTAGATCCTCTTCTATCTTGATTCTGTCCTTACTGAATAAGGAGTCCATCTCCCTATCAATTTGCAACCTTTTCGATCAGGAGATATATCTTCAGATCACTGATTGTGCTTATCTCATGTTTGTGATCACCTTACTTGACATTAACTTTGCATGTCTATGTCTCCAGTGATGGACCTGGTTCAACTCTGAGTTCATTTGTCAATCTTCAAAACCATTCAGCTTCTTGATCCAACAAATTCCCCCTTTTTGATGATGACAAACTCTGTGCTTAGGCCTGTAATCACTTTAATCCAACATTGACACTTTTTATAGTATTAACCATTTATCATAAAAAACCAGGTTCACTAGGTTATAAATATCACAATTTTCAATATAGCACATCTTCCCCCTTTTGGCATCATCGAAAAGTTGCAAAGTGTTAGAATTACCAGATTTATAATAATTACTCATGGCCACTGAGGCAACTGCAAGTGCAAACATGGATTAATCATCAATAGTAAACCAAGGATGTAAACTATCAAGGAAAGTGAGACAAAATAGGTAAGAGCAAAAACAACACAGTTCATTGATAAGAGCATAGTTCAGGCACTAAACACATAAAGAAATAAAAGCAGTTACAGTGATGAGCAACAGATAGCAAAAAAAATCCTGAACTGGGTCATAGAGGGGTGAGGGACGACATTAAACACCTAAGGTTAGGAATGGATGGAGGTTGGGTTCTTTGCTTGGAGAAGAGAGAGCATTTGTTGAAGAATCCCTGCATTCTTCTCATTTACATTTGCCAGTTCAGATCTGAAAGCATCCCGCTCAGCCTCAACCTCTGTAAGGCGGGTCTTCAGGCGAAGGATTTCAGCATCCTTAACCCCACCTTCATGCACAAGCGCCCTGACCTTGCTATTCACATGCGTTTTCCTTGATGAACCATGTTCATCGTGAGGAACATTCAAAACATAATCGCATGTCAGAAACGTGTTCTTCCCAAAATGGTCCTTAACAATGGCCATTTCTGCTTTCTTCACGTGCACTTTGAAGTGAGCCAGCACAGTCGTTAGGATGAATCCATATGGGATAGCATAAGCCTTGGAGCCATTTACCACCCTGTCCAGCAACTGAATAATGAAAGAGGGCCAGTTGATTTGCCTTCCACTGTCCAGGCACTCCATGAGAGTTAAATCCATATAGTTTTCTATGTGCCTCCTCTCTTTCCTGGGCAGTATGCATTTATTGACAAACTGAAAAAACACTTTGTGTTGAGGTGTCATCTCGCTTTTGAACACAACCCTTGGTTCCACTTCTTCAGCATTATCACTGAAACTCCTGGTGATTTGCAGTGCAAAAGGAAGGTCGTCCAAGCTGGGCCACCTCTGCCTTGTATAATCATCATATCCCTCAGCGGGAATCCCAAGAATCTCACCCAGATCCTTGGCATCAAAGGAGATCTTAACCCCCTTTACCTGGCCAACCTGCCTTCTAGTTGAAGGACCATGTCCTTCCAGCCCTGTACGTCCAGAGTGTCCACAAGGTAAATCATGGCGGATTCTTCAAGATCCTTCAGCAACCTTCCCTTCAGTATCGTGCGCTTCCCAAATTTTGTCAATTTTTCTGTCTCTCCACCAGACTCCTCTGCTTCTTCACCTCTTCACTCATCATCATCAAACTGATCCTTCTTTGATTTCTTTGTGGACCTAGTCCTCCTAGCAACAGTCGAGAGTGTAGCAGACACATATGCTGACTTCTTGGAAGAAGTTCTGGCCTTGTTTGGTTTGGGTGTCTCAATCTCAACTTCTTCCATTTGTTCCTCTTGACGGGTCAGGTCCATCTCCTCAACATCAACAGCCTCTGCGGGCTCAAACACTTTTACCTTCCCATTTTCAGCTTTCTTTCTCCTACTCTCCCTCAAAGCTTTTTGCAACTCCTCTTCACTCTGCCTAATTGCACTCTTTTTAGTGCGACCTCTAGGAATGGAAGCATCAGCCGAGGGAGTGGCTTTTCTCTTCTTTCTTTCCACTGGAGGAGCAACTTTCTTGGTCTTGGGTATGTTCTTCTTTTTGGGTTTATAGCTCTTCCCTAATTTTCTCATAAGATCAGCCAAAGTTTCTTCAATGGATGAACCAGGTTCATCGATTGCATGTTGAAGATTTTCCAGCCCCTTTGCAGCCTCTCTAGAATTACTTCCCCCTAAATCCTTAGCACCTTCTTCAACAACCACTGGGACAGTCCCACAAATTGCCAATGGAGTGCCTCCTTCCCCTGTTCCCCTCACATTACTTCTTTCTCCCTCTCTCTCAAAGTTATTTTTACTGCCTCTTTTTCTCCTATCAGGATTCTCCACTTCCACTACAGACCCAATTAAAACAAAATTATTTTCAGAAGTGACTGGCTCAGACCCAATTTTAGATGTTACCTGCTCAGAATCAGAAGAAACAGTTGCTTCCCCCTTAGTGGCGGACTTGAAAGAGTCACTGGAATTCTCAGATTCTTGGGCCTGGCTAGCTTGATGCTTTGCATTCAATTTCCTAGCTAGAGAGCCAGAGGCCACAGTCTTTCTAGCGAGCATTTTCACACGCCCTCTCCTGGGTTCTGGATTGGGGCTTGGTTGTACAACGGGAGTGATTGGAGGAGACGGAACATTGTTGTTTTGAGGGGTGGTAGGGTGTGATTGAGATGGGGTGGAACCAATATCTTCAAGCGTGATACTGTAGTCAGGTGTGATTGAAGAGGATGAAGCAGGAGGTGGAGTGTTAGCCATGGTGATGATTAAAGAAAATCAGGATCAAGGTGTTTGAGTAGAAGGTTGAAAGGCTTTCGACGATTTTGGCTTTAGGAAGAAAAGGGTGAAGGATTAGAGAAGTGATGATGGGGTTTTAAAGTCTTGGTTAATAAATACACAACGGGTGTAATTTTGGTCAAGTGGGAGTCTAATCGGTTCAGGAGTGTCAGGTGATAAGTGACGGTTATGACTCCCCTATAATCTAGGCCATTTTAATTTGATTTGACTCTTTGGAACTGGTTCGAATTTGGGATAGGTACTAGATTTTGTAAAAGCTTATTATAGATAGAGTCCTGCTCATGAGTAACTATTGATATTTCAATATGCGTATAGTAATGAGCACATACCTTGTCTGTCAGATGAACCAGGTTCATCTTGTTAGAATCTCTTGATTAAGCCTCAATTTACAAAAATAGAAAAACATCATTAGTAACCAAGGAATCATATTAACACATGGCAAGAGAGTATGCCTTTTAAGGCATGAGACTGAGCAACGCTTATTCTGATTATTTACACCTTTTAGAATTCCTAGCCAAAAATAATTTCCTCTTTTTTTCATTTTTGTTTTGAATTGGTTTAATAAGTGATCTTAATCATCCCTAATTCTAACTTGTTCCTCTCAAAATGCTCTCTACTTAGTGCTTTACTAAAGATGTCAGCAATTTGTTTGTCAGTAGCACAAAATTCAATAGAGATCATTCACTTCTCATAGTTGTCTCTTAGGAAATGGTGTCTAACATCTATGTGCTTTGTTATTTTATGATGGACGGGGTTCTTTGTCATACTAATAGCACTAGTGTTATCATAGAAGATAGGAATGCATCTAACCTCTATGCCAAAGTCCATCAATTGTTGCTTAATCCATAGTAACTGAGCACAACAAGAGGCTGCAGCCATGTACTCAGCCTCAGCAGTAGATATAGCTATTGAATTCTATTTCTTAGTGGCCTAAGACACAAGACGTGAGCCCAAAAAGTGTGCCATACCTAAGGTGCTCTTTCTATCTACCAAAAAGCCCGCATAGTCAGCATCAGTATATCCCATAAGATCAAAATTACTACCTTTAGGATACCAAAGACAGAGGTCTGTGGTGCCTTTAAGGTATCTCAAGATTCTCTTCACTGCAGTTAAGTGTGATTCCTTTGGATTAGCCTGAAATCTTGCACAAAGCTCTACGGTGAAGACAATGTCAGGTCTACTGGCAGTAATATACAACAATGAACCAATCATTCCTCTATACAACTTTTGATCGACAGATGAACCAGGTCCATCTACATCTAGTTTTCTGGCTGTTGCAATAGGAGTGTCAATTTCCTTTGAGTCTTCCATTTTAAATCTTTTAAGCTATTCTTTCACATATTTTTGCTGATGGATCATAGTTCCATTTGAATTTTGTTTAATTTGTAAGCCTAAAAAGAAGTTAAGCTCACCCATCATGCTCATTTCAAATTCACTCCCCATTAAATTAGCAAATTCTTTACTTAGCTTTTCAGAAGTTGCCCCAAAGAATATGTCATCTACATATATCTGCACTACCAAGAGATCTTTACCTTTTTATTTCAAGAATAAGGTGCTATCAATTTTACCTCTCTTGTAGTCATGTTCCAGCAGGAATTTTGAAAGCCTTTCATACCATGCCCTTGGAGATTGCTTGAGTCCACACAATGCTTTGTCAAGTTTGTACACATGATCAAGATTCTCCTTGTTTTCAAACTCCGGAGGCTGCTTTACAAACACTTTTTTCTTGAGATATCCATTCAGGAAGGCATTCTTGACATCCATCCGGTGAAGGGTGAATTCCATGTCAGCAGCAAAGGCTATGAGGAGCCTAATTTCTTCCAACCTTGCCACATGAGCAAAGGCTTCATCATAGTCTATTCCTTCCTCCTGACTGTATCCTTGAACCACCAATCTTGCCTTGTTTCTTGTAACTGTTCCATCTTCATCAAGTTTGTTTCTAAATACCCACGTTGTGCCAATCACTGATCTATCAAAGGGTCTAGGTACCAGATGCCAAACTTGACTCCTTTCAAATTTGTTGAGTTCTTCTTGCATTGTATTTACCCAATCTGCATCCTGCAAAGCTTTAGCAATATTTTTAGGTTCAACCAAGGATAGAAAAACATCAAACGCACACAGATTTTTCAAAGAGGATCTGGTTCTGATTCCAGATGTTGGATCAGTTATAATGTTCTCAATGAGGTGTGAGGTTTGATATCTGTGTGGTTTTACAACCAACTGGGTATTACTTGAAGATACTACAGTGTCTTGTTGCTGAGGAACAGGATCAGGGACAGGTTCCAATGAGGTTTGGAAATTAGTTTGTTGCTCAGTTCCCCCTGGCATGTTGCCTGGGATGCATGAACCTGTTCCATCACATGTTCCTTTCTCCAGTGTTGCTCCAGTTTGGTCTGAGTTTCTGACCATCCTAATTCTTCATCTACTTGTTCTTGTCTCTCAGAGAGAATGTTAGTTTCATCAAAAATAACATGTACACTCTCTTCAACACACATAGTTCTTTTTTTATACACTTTATAAGCCTTACTATGTGAAGAATATCCCAAGATTACTCCCTCATCACTTCTGGGATCAAACTTACCTAGGGAGTCCTTGCCATTGTTGTGCACAAAGCACTTGCAGCCAAAAGCCCTAAGATGGGATATATTGGTATTTCTCCCTTTAAGTAACTCATAGGGAGTCTTCTCTACAAGTGGTCTAGTCATGCACCTATTTATGATATAGTTGTTTAACCAAAGAATTAGATCTTTTGACCAAAGCTATTTTTAGGATGAACACGAGTTTCTAATAAGCAAGGCAAGATTGATTATTGTAAGTAATTAAATAAAGAAAAATCAATGAGATGCACGAAAAGTAAAGTGTATTGCAATAGTAGTTCGGATGATATTTACAGGTTATATTTTACTCCCTTATATAGGGAATTTCCTAATATGACATCTGCGTTTTTCAGTGATTGAGCATTAATGACTAATTATGACATTAATGTTAAGTTATAATGAGTAACCGTAACTGTTGCGTGAATGTTGTGTAACGCGTGGATCACTAATTGAAGATCTCTGAATCTTCCCTTTGTTCCGCTCAGATACATTTTGACCGTGTCCCTTCATCTTCTCAATCAGGTTGAGACTTCCGTAGCTAATTAACCCGTGGGTGTGATTTGCCGTGCCTCTTTGCCTTATACCTCTCTATAGAGTCCCGTCCAGCTGTCGTGTTTTCATTGCTCCACGTAGACTGCTGAGTCATCAAGATTTATCACACGTGTGAAGCTCTTTTATACCAATACAGATAGTATCCCCACTTACCATATATTTATCGATTAATATTTGGTAAGTGGATACTCATTTATGGCGGGAATATTTTGCCGCCGCTTCACTCGAATCATTGCATCCTTTTCTGAATGTAGGTGTCGCTTGTAACTTCCATTTAATGCTTATGACACATGGTATTTCTGGGTTGGTTCTGCAATTGTTCAGCGCCTTTTAGGGCTTTTTGCGGCTGCATCAGTCACGAAGTGACATATTCAATTATGGCTTTCACATCATTGTTTTTTCCCATTTTTGACGATTGTCCTCGAAAAACTTCTAACTTTCAAACTTTATTTGTAAAGAACTTTTTCCTTGTCTTTGTAGATATGTATTCTTTAAACCAATCTAAGAGAGTCATAAACATAGATGATTTGACTCCCTCTTCTGCTCCAACGCAGAGTAGGAGAGGCGGAAGGTTAAGGAGTTTAGGTTCTACTCCTTCAAGGGGTTCTCCCTCTTCTCAAATTACTTCCCCTCCTTCTTCTAGGTCTTTAACTTCTCTGAGGGCTAGGGCTTCTAGATCTTCGTCCAAAGGTAGAGGACATCACGAACCTTTGCGCGAACCGAGGGTCGATGAAATAGTACCTTCGAAGTTCACCTTTGATATGGATAGTCAGGCGCTTAGAGATCAGCTTTCTTCATTGCCGTCTCTTGACAGTGCTGACAAGTACCCTACCCAACTCACTGAAGGTTTAATTCCTCTTATACGTAGGGACTGTTATTGGAGTTCCGATTTTCCTGTAATCGTTCCAAACAGTAATCAAAGAATAACGTCTTACAAGACAGGGCATTCTTTTATTTATACATATCCCTTTACATTAGGGTTTAAGCCTCCCATTGACCCGGTTATCATCGAGTTCTGTCGATTTTTCAAAATTTTCTTGGGACAAGTCGATCCTCTTGTATGGCGAGTCGTTGCATGTTTTCGATACTTGGCTACCCTAGCTTAGATCCCCTTTACCTTTCATCATCTTATTCACCTCTATTCTCCAAGGTTGTTCCGTCAGGGGATTTTTACCCTGGCTGCTAGGAGTAAAAGGGTGTTAGTGACTTATGAAGATGATAAGAATTGAGGTTGGTACCTTCGATACGTTGTTGTTCCTACGGTTGGCTTAGTAGGTGAATAAAATCCTCCCTTCCCTGAGAAGTGGAATCGTTCACGTGAGTACATTTTAGCTCACATTCCTTGCGTTTTGCTTTAGATGTTTTACTAACGCCGTAGCTGTTTGTTCTTTTTGCAGCAATCATGGGAACCGTCGAGAATGTCTCCGATTTCAGAGATTGGGTAGAAAAGATTTTGTTAATCTCTCCATTGGAAGAACGTTCGTGGAAGTACCTCTCTGAGAGGTTTGGTTGGAGAGTTAAGACTCGTGGTAAGTGAAGTTTTTGTTTGTACTCGTTTCTCCATTTGAGCATTATTTAACCCTTTCCTTTTGACAGGATTTCCTGCTCGTGGATTTTCTGCATCCGCGTCTGTTCCCAAGTTATCCCTGGCTCAGGCCCAGGAGATCATTTCAGGCTCTTCTTCTTCAAAGAGAAAAGTAGGTGGGTCAAGGACCTCGGAAGAAGAAGAGGAAGAAGAGGGCTTTTTAATCCACAGGTCACGCAGAAGGAAGGTGGTCTCAGACGACGAGTCTACACATGTTATTGATCCTTCCGTAACTGAAGTTTAATTTTCTGCCCTTGAGGATGCTTCTCCCTCTCCCGTGCGTGATTCTGTTGATTATTTATTTCGGGAAGGCTTTGGTCCTGTTGCTGATGAAGCTCCCCTGGTTGTTTTCTCTCCTTCTCTTAGAGAACTCTCCTCCACTGTTCCAGTTATTTCTCCTGCCCCCGTACCTATTCCTGCTCCTATTCTTGATCCCTCTCCCGTGGCTTTTTCGGCTCCTCAGACTTCCTTTCCCGTGGCTCATGCATCTGTTCGTGCTTCCGCGCCTTCTGTTTAAGAAGCGGGGTCTTCCAGCAGGAGATGAGGCAGGTGATGATAGAAGTTCCGGCAGAAGGTAGCCTCTTTAAAAAGTCTAGCCAGCCTGAGGTATGGTTGAAACCGTTGATAGGTCCGACAGAGAGAGTTAGGCTGGATAGCCACAGTTCCCTTACATGGGCTAGTGAGATCGTGCATACTTCTTTAAAGGTAGAATGTATTTTCTTTAATTCATTATTGTAGGCTTAATTATCATATCTAATTGATTTCCTTTTGTAGATCAATCTTATAGGCACAGAGCTTATGAAAAGGATTTCTCATACGGAGCAGGAAGTAATGGAGTGGCATGCTGAAGCAGGTAACTGAAAAGAACAGTATGAGAGTTTAAGGCTCGACATGGAAGGCGTAAAAGAAGAAAAATGTACCTTGGAGCAGCAAGTGAGGGTCATGACGGCAGAGTTGGCCGTGGAGAAGGCATCCTCTGATCAGGCAGGCAAGGATAAGAGTGTCCTAAAGTCCTCATTCGCGGAGCAGCTATCTTGTGCCTCTGAAGAGGTCAGGAGTTTGAAGGCCTTACTAGACCAAAAAGAGGAGTATTCGGGCGAACTTGTGCGATCTCTTACTCAGACCCAGGAGGATCTCCGCAACTCTTTGGAGAAATTTCAATTCCTAGAAAGGTCTTTCGCTCCTTTAAGGGCCTTTAACGATGCTGCTGTGACTGAGAGGGATGAACTAAGAGTTGAAGTTATGCTATGGGAGAAAGATTATGAAGCTCTTGAAGATAGGGCAGATATCGATGTTAGTTGGGCGTATATGAACTCTCGCCTCGAGACATTGACTTGAATGAGCCGAGAAGGTTTCGACCTTAATGCTGAAATTGAAAAAATCAAGGAGTCCATTGAGAAGGCTCAATAAGGTCAGAATCTCTGATAACCTGAAGGTGAGGCTCGTGCTGCTCAAGTCTCTTCGTCCCAAGCTGCTCCTGTTCCTTTTGCCAGTGAAGTCAACCCCCCTCCCGATGAAGTTTAAGAAGTTGGTTCCTCATTTTTTTTGTATCAATTAGTGGTTACCCCCAGTCCCATCGGGGGTAAATTTGGATCTCTTAAAGTCCCCAAATGACAACTTAGGGGCACCTTAATGTATTAAAAACTCTATACGGCTAAGTATAAGTTAATACTTAGATTTTACTTAGCGGTTTTAATATATTAATGCAAGTATGACTTTTGCTTTCCGTTGAGTTTCTGTTTCACTCTTTAAGTCTTTTGCATGCTTTATTTTTCGAGGTTTTAGTTTTACCTCTGAGTTTTGCATATAGAATACTTTAGATTATTCGCACTTTTCGTAATAGGCACGATGTCATATAAAATGTGTGCCTTTTTGTAGTAGGCATAATTTATGAAAGGGGGCCCTTTTTGATCGACACTTAATGAAGAAGACGTCTTAACTTCATAATGGTGTAATAATGCAATAGAGAGATAGGAATTTTTCACATGTTTAAGAATGTTTCTGAGGAAAGTTTTTTGTTTGAACTTTCACGACATTTTACATGTGTTTGATTATTGTCTAAAACTCATGTTGCAACTGTTTTCTTTTAACAGATTTGATATACACTTGTATTTCGTAATTGTTTTTCGTATTTCGAGTTAATACAAGAGAGCAACTGTTTTTCGTTCGTGACAGTTTTTATTCAAGTTGGGGTTTTCACCCATAGCTGTTTTTGTTGACAACAGTTTTCAATAAGCATGAGGGAAATGCTCTTACATATGTAACTGTTTTATTTGATAACAGTTTTTTGAACAAGTACAAGGATTTTGATCTTTCATCCGTAACTGTTTTATTTGATAACAATTTTCTATATGAGTACAAAGATTTCGTAGCTGTCTTTAGTTACAACAGCTTTGAATGAGTACAATGATGATGATCTTTTATCCATAACTGTTTTTGGTTACAACAGTCTTTCTTTTGAATAAGTACAAAGAAGCGCATTTCTTCCTCGTAGCTAACATTTTGCCTTTTAACCTAAACATGTTCGAAGGTTTTTTGAATTAGGCTTTGTGTTTGAGTCTTTGGCTCTTTCGATTTTGCTCGTGTCACTTGACTTGTTGGGTAGATGGATCTTCAGGCTCGAGCTTTGACTTTTTGATAGTCTTTTGCTTCGTCTTTGCCTTCCATACTGTGTAATCCCCCAAGTGTTTGATCTTTGAAGAATGAAATATCGAGCACTTGACTATTCCTTCCTTGTGGTCCTTTTCCTGAAAATGAAAAACATACGGGACTCGAAGGTATATAGGTTTTAGATGATGACTGCTTAACCCTTTAAAACGTCCATCATAAAGTGTAACCCTAGACCAGGAATTCAGTTACTTCCTCGCGTCTTTGCAGGTCTAATATCATCATCTGGTGATTGGTTAGCTTTATGCCTATCATCTAAAAAGGTTAGTAAAATTTTAAATGTTCAAAATAAAATTGAACGTGTGATACCTGACCGGGGGTACTTATTTTCCTTAGAAGTAGTACTTCTGCAAGTGGATGTCATTCCAACTTGTTGGCAAGATTCTGCCGTCCATAGCTTCCAGCTCGTAGGCGCCCTTCCCAGCTATGCCTCGGACTTTGTAGGGTCCTTCCCAGTTGGGACTTAGCTTTCCTGCGCCTACTTCTTTCGTTGATTGAAAGACTTTTTTGAGGACAAAGTCCCCAATCTTGAAGTATCTGAGATGCGCTTTACGGTTGTAATAAAGCTCTATGATTTGTTTTTGAGCTGCCATCCGTATTAGTGCTGCTTCTCTCCGTGGTTTGAGCAGGTCTAGATTGGTCCTCAATTCGTCGTCATTTGCTTCCTCCGTGGCTGTTGTAAACCTTATGATTGGTTCGCCAATATCCACGGGTATTAAGGCTTCTAAGCCATAGACAAGCGCGAACGGAGTTTCTCCCATGGCTGTTTTTGAAGTTGTTCTGTATGCCCATAGTACCACTGGTAACTCATCAGGCCAATTTCCTTTAGCTTTATCTAGCCGCTTTTTTAGATTGTTGATGATGACTTTATTCATTGTCTCAGCTTGACCATTAGCCACGGGGTGGTATGGCATTGAAGTGATCCGTTTGATTTGCCAACTTTCGAAGAATTCTGTGATTTGCGAGCCTATGAATTGTGGGCCATTATCACACACGATCTCCTTATGTATACGAAAGTGGCATATTATGTTTCTCCATAAGAAGCTTTTAACTTCCTTTTCTCGAACCTGTTTGAATGCTTCTGCCTCTACCCATTTTGTAAAATAGTCGGTTAGTACGAGTAAAAACCGCGCCTGTCCTTTAGCTGTGGGAAGAGGTCCCACTATGTCCATACCCCATTTCATGAAGGGCCATGGGGATATTATTGGATACAATAATTCCGCTGGTCGATGCATGTTATTGGCAAACCTTTGGCATCTGCCGCATTTGGATACGAAGTTCTCGGCCTCTTCTTCCATCTTAGGCCAATAGTATCCAGCTCTGATTAGGGTTTTTACCAAGGATCTCGCCCCTGAGTGATTTCCACAGTGTCCTTCGTGGACTTCTTTTATTACAAAATCTGTTTGGTTAGGTCCGAGGCATTTTTCTAGGGGCCCTCTGAACATCTTGCGATATAATGAGTTGCGAATGAGGCAGTATCGTGCTGCTTTGCGGCGAAGTGTTTGAGTTGTTTTCTTGTCTTCAGGTACAGTGCCATTCTGCAAAAAAATTAAGATTTCGTTTCTCCAATCCCAGGTTAAATTGTTGAAAGTTACCTCATTTCTGTCCTGGTCGATCGCTGAATGGAATAGATGAACAAAAATTGCATTGTCTTTGTTTGTTACTTCCGTGACTGCTGCGAGGTTAGCTAATGCATCTGCTTCTGCATTTTCCTCTCTAGGTATTTTTATTACCTTCCATGTTTTGAATTGTCTCACGAGCTCTCGTGCCTTTTCCAGATATTGTTGCATCCGAGTCTCTCGAGCGATGTAAGTCCCCTGCATCTGATTTACTACCAGTTGGGAGTCGCTTTTGATTACAATTTGCTCAATTAAAAGTTCTCGTGCGAGTTCTAATCCTGCAATCACAGCTTCGTACTCTGCTTCATTGTTAATTATAGGATAACATTTGATGGCATGTTGTGTCTTTTCACCCGTGGGTGATATTAAGACTATGCCTAAGCCGACACCTTTTATATTGGAAGAACCATCGGTAAATAGGGTCCATAGACCCGGATTAGCACCGTTAAAGAGTTGTAACTCTTTTTCCACTTCAGGGACAATGCTATTACTAAAGTCAGCGACAAAATCAGCTAAGATCTGAGACTTGATTGCAGTCCTAGGCTGATATATTATTTCATGCTCACTTAATTCTATGGCCCACTTGGCTAATCTTCCTGATAGTTCTTGTTTATGCAGTATGTTTCTTAATGGATACGAGGTCACAACTGTGATTGGATGACATTGAAAGTATGGCCTTAATTTTCTAGATGCCATGATTAGAGCTAAGGCTAACTTTTCTAGATGTGGATATCTAGTTTCAGCATCTAGTAATGTCTTGCTTACATAATAAATAGGAGATTGTTTACCTTTATTCTCCCTTACCAATACTGCACTTACAGCAATTTCCGAGACGGCAAGGTAGACATACAACCTCTCGCCCTCCTTTGGCTTTAACAGCAACAAAGGTTTTGATAGATAAGCCTTTAGGTCTTTGAGAGACTGTTGACATTCTTCAGTCCATTCGAATCGATTTTGCTTTTTGAGAACTGCAAAGAATTTAAAACTTTTCTCGGAAGATTTTGAAATAAATCTTCCTAAGGCTGCAATTATTCTCGTTAGTCTTTGAACTTATTTTTTGTTTATAAGTACATCAGGTATTTCCTCTATAGCTTTAATTTGATCAGGATTTACCTCTATTCCCCTGTTTGATACAAGGAAACCCAAGAATTTACCTGATTCTACGCCAAAAGCGCATTTTTCTGGATTCAGCTTCGTATTATACCTGCATAAAATGTCAAAGGTAATAGAGAGGTGCGGGAAATGGTCTTCCGCCCGTGTTGATTTTACCAGCATGTCATCGATGTAAACTTCCATCGTTTTTCCTAGATGTTCCTGGAACATCTTGGTCACTAGCGTTTGATAGGTGGTTCTAGCGTTTTTTAAGCCAAAAGGCATGACTTTATAACAATAAGTCCCCTTATTTGTAATAAAGGAGGTTTTTTCCTCGTCTGAGGGATCCATTTAATCTGATTATAACCAGAATACGCATCTACAAAGCTTAACAATTCATGACATGCAGTGGCATCAATCATTTGATCTATATGTGGTAATGGGAATGAATCTTTGGGGCATGCTTTATTTAAGTCAGTATTATCTACGCATACTCTCCATTTGCCATTCTTTTTAGGTACTACCACAGTGTTAGCTAGCCAGTTAGGGTACGTTACCTCTTGTATCGAACTAATTTTCAAGAGTTCCTGTACCTCTTCGTCAATCACTTGGTTCTTGAATGGTCCTTGCTTTCTTTTCTTCTACTTAACAGGTACGAAGGATGGATCTTCATTTAGTTTATGAGTCATCTCTTCTAGTGGGATACCTGTCATATCTGAGTGGGACCACGCAAAGAAATCTGCATTAGCCTTTAAATAATCAATTAACTTACCTCTTCGACTGGGAACAACTTCGAGCTCTTTCGTAGTAGTTTTGATGTGCTCGTCTTCCTTCTGTTCATGAATGACGTCCGGTATAGAATCTACATCTGTGTGGTCCAATGCATCTTCCCTGGTGACTTGATTCACCTTCTCGTGAGTATCTTCTTCCGTATCTTCTTGAACACTTACTTATTTCGTACCTGCTTGGGAGATTCCCTTATCTTTTGATTCTTCCACCTCTACTTTTTTGTTGTAGTGTACCACATAATTTATATTTCTCGCGGTTTGCTGATCGCCTTCAATTTGTTAAATCCCCCATTCGGAAGTGAATTTAATTACCTGATGCAAGGTGGATGGTATTGCTTTCATGTCGTGGATCCATGGCCTTCCCATGATTACGTTATAAGCCATGTTAGTATCGATGACTTAGAACCTGGTATTTTTGATTACTCCCTCAGCATAAGTGCTAAGTTCAATTTCCTCTTTTGTTATAACCGTAGAGTTATCAAACCCTCATATGGCTCGTGCCTTTGGGATTACTTGATTCCCCAATAGCATTTCTTCCATGACTCTTAGCAAAATGATATTGACTGAACTGCCTGGATCAATCAACACTCTTTTTACGTTAGTTTCATGAATAAGTAAGGATATTACCAGAGCATCGTTGTGAGGAAGCATTAATCCGCCGATATATGCATCATCGAAGGTTATATCGTCTGCTTTCAGATTTTCACGAACTCGCTTTCCATGTGTAATTTTGAGCTTTGTGGCTGCTTTGCAGACCACTCCGTTTACTTCTCCTCCTCCATGTATCATGTTGACGGTTCGTTTTCGAGATAGAGGTTTTGGGGGCTCCTGCCTGTTTTTCATGTATGGCTGTTTACCTTTTTCACTAAACAATTCTGTTAAATAGCCATGTTTCAATAATTTTCTACCTCACCTTGCAAAAATCTACAATCTGCAGTTCTGTGTCCATGATCATTATGGAATTCACACCAGAAATTTGGGTTCCTCTTATTCGGGTTTGACCTAATTTCTTTGGGCCATCGAACCTTATCACCCATATTTCTTAATACTGAAATTAGTTTGGAGGTACTTAAATTGAAGGTGTAATCCCCAATTCATGCATTACCTCTAGGTCGCTCATCTCGATCCTTTCTGGATCTAGATGAGGACGAGCCCGCATCTCTGCTTGGTGGTCTATAATCTGACCTGGTGTTTTCAAACCTGGGATGAGTTTCACGTCCCGATGGTCCCGAGTAAGTATCGTACCTGTTTTTACCTGATCTCCTGTCTAATTCGGAATGTCTGGATCTGGTATGATCTTCATCTTTCGAACGAGCAATAGTATCTTGTTCAATTCGAAGTTTAGTACTGTACCTGTTATAGACTTCATTCCATGTCGTAGCTGGGAATTCTCTCAAGCTTTTCTTGAGTCTTCTCATGGCTTCAGAATTTTTGTCATTTAAGTTGCTTGAAAATGCCATGGCTGCCCAATTATCAGGCACCCTTGGTAGTAGCATTCTTTCTCGTTGAAACCTGTCTACAAATTCACGAAGTAGTTCCGTGTCTCCTTGTTTTATTTTAAAGATGTCCTCCATCCTTTTCTCGACTTTTTCCGCACCGGAGTGTGCCTTTATGAAAGAATCTGCAAGCTCAGCAAAAGAATCAATAGAGTTTTCAGGGATAAGAGAATACCAGGTTAATGCCCCTTTGGTAAGTGTTTCTCCAAACTTTTTTACTAGGACCGACTCAATTTCTTGTTTTGTTAAGTCGTTGCCCTTCACTCCGATGGTAAAAGCAGTCACATGGTCGCGTGGGTCAGTTGTCCCGTCATACTTAGGAACGTCAGGCATTTTAAACTTCTTGGGAATAGGTACGGGTGCTGCGCTTGGTTTCCAAGGTTGTTGAGAATATCTATCAATGTCAATGTCAATGCCTTTGATAACAGGTGGTACTCCATGAATTTGTTCGATTCGATCGTTTTGTTCCTTCACCTGTTTCTGCAAAGTTAGTAATAAAGTCTGTAATTCAGAGTTATTAGACATACCTGGTCTCGCTTCGAGAGATTCGTTAGGAGTATCTCCCCTTCCTGAGTTTTCCAACCCAGACTGAGGATTTTCCACGGTGATGGTATTATTGGGGGGTGGTGTCAGTGGTGCAGGTGACGCTGCTGGTAATCCCCTCGCAAATTCTTGCAAAGTCTGGCTCACATACTCTGCAATCATTTGCTTTACCCGATCTTGTTCTATCGTTTTATCATTGTTATCGTTGTTGTTATTGGATCTTTCTGGGGATTGTTCTCTTGAACCACGTGGGGTTCCTGAAGGTGATGGAACTGGGGTTCCATTTCTCTGTTGGTTGTTGTCGTTGGAGTTCGACATAGTTCAGAGGATATCGCTTGAAAAGCAAACAAAGATTATCAGATTCCCGGTAACGGGACCAATTTGTTTAACCAAAGAATTAGATCATTTGACCAAATCTATTTTTAGGATAAACACGGGTTTCTGATAACCAAAGCAAGACTGATTATTGTAAGTAATTAAATAAATAAAAATCAATGAGATGCACGAAAAGTAAAGTGTATTGCAACAGTAGTTCGGATGATCTTTACAGGTTATATTTTACTCCCTTATATAGGGAAATTTCCTAATATAACGTCTGCCCTTTTCAGTGATTGAGCATTAATGACTAATTATGAAATTAATGTAACGTTACAATGAGTAACCGTAACTGTTGCGTGAATGTTGTGTTACGCGTGGATCACTAATTGAAGATCTCTGAATCTGCCCTTTGTTCTGCTCAGATACATTTTGACCGTGTCCCTTCATCTTCTCAACCAGGTTGAGACTTCCGTACCTAATTAACCCATGGGTGTGATTTGCCAAGTCTCTTTGCCTCATACCTCTTTATAGAGTCCCGTCCAGCTGTCGTATTTTCATTTATCCACGTAGACTGCTGAGTCATCAAGGTTTATCACACGTGTGAAGCTCTCTTATACCAATACAATAGCATGCAGTGTTTACAGCTTCTGCCCAGAAGCTATGAGGTAGTTTACTAGAAAGAAATCATGGTCCTGGCCATATCTTCAAGTGTCCTATTTTTTCTTTCAACCACTCCATTTTGTTGTGGAGTTCTATGGGAAGAAAAGTTATTATCTATGCCCCGTTCATCACAAAATTCAGCAAATTTGGCATTTTCAAATTCAGTGCCATGATCATACCTAATTGATGCAAGTTGATTTCCTAATTGCTTATGTATTTTTCTAACAAAAGAAGTAAACATGTCAAATGCTTCATCTTTAGATGTTACAAACAATGACCATGTAAATCTAGAATAATCATCAAGAAGCACCATTACATATCTCTAACCACCTCTGCTTAATGTTCTTAGAGGACCACATAGGTCCATATGTACCAGTTCCATCGTCCTGGTGGTACTTACCATTTTCTTGCTTTTGAAAGATGATCTTACCTGCTTCACCCTTGCACAAGCCTCACAAACTTTGTCTTCCTTGAACTTAATGTTAGGGAGACCTATCACTAGGTCCTTGGAGACTAGTTTGTTGAGTTGATTTAAACTAGCATGGCTAAGTCTTTTGTACCAAAGGAGGGGATCACTATCCAGCACACTTAAACACATTAGTTCATTTTCTGATAGAGTGGACAGATCTATGATATAGATATTATTCACTCTCTTTCCCTGCAAAACAATCTTGTCAGTGATAAGATTAATTACAAAGCATTTTGTAGAAATGAATGCAACCAGGTTACCTCTGTCACACAGTTGTGAGACACTGATTAGGCTATATTTCAAGCCATCTATCAAGTAAACGTTCTCAATGGAACGTGTGTCATCCTTACCTACCTTACCAACCCCAATAATTCCACCTTTCTTACCATTTCCAAAGGAGACATTTCCTCCTTTGAGGTTTTCAAGTGAAAGGAACTGTTCCTTGCTCCTTGTCATGTGTTTTGAGCAGCCACTATCCATGTACTATATTTGACTGCTCCCTTTCACTTGAACCTACAAAATAAAATCAGGGGTTAGTCTTAGGAACCCAAACTAGTTTGGGTCCCTTTCTATAAGAGAAAGGATGAATTAAGTCCCTTTTTGCCCAATTTGGTAACCAAATTTTCTTTCGAACAAAACTTTTATTCTTTTGACTGGCCTGCTCTTTTGCATTGCATTCAATTTTATAGTCACCAGTCTTACTACAGTGGGTACAAATTTTGTTCTTAGGAAGAGTGAGGTACTTGATTTTGGGATCCCATTTAGGCAGTTGACTCCCAAAGCCAAGTCCTCTTCTGTTGCTACTGTGATTTTTCTGTAGCCATGTTAAAGCATCAGAGGATTTATTCCATTTGCATGTTCTGTCCAGTTCATGCTTAACCTTACCAAGTTCCTCCTTCAACACACTTATCCGTTCATCTTTCTTATACAACTCATCCTTCAGTCTGCCTACATTTTCTTCTAAGATGAGTTGAGAGTTGTCAGCTGTCTTCTTACTGGTTCCTAGTTTCGGTTTTAAATTTTCAGATTTTAACTCTAGGAAATTTGTTTCAAGTGGATGAACCTGGTTCTTCAGAGCAGTGTTTTCACTCACAGATTCACTTACTCTGAGTTCTAGGTTCTTACACTTTGCTTTTAACATTACACACTCCTTAGACAGATGTTCCTACTATTTATTTATTTCTTCAGAATCATCAATGAAGTCAATTAATAATTCAGAGAGTTTTTCCTTGGATAGGAACTTAATCTTGTTTTTGAGATGAGATATACTTACCTCTGATTCACCGATTGCCATGAGTGCTTGCTCATCTCCATCTTCATCATCTGATTCTTCATCTGAACTTTCTCCCCAAGAAGCAACCATAGCTTTTGTTGATGTTGTGTTTTTCTTAGGTTGAACCAGTTCCTTCTTCCGGTTCCTTCGTTCAGATCTTTCCCTTTTCCATTCAACTTCCCACTGAGGACAGTTCTTGATGCGATGATCAGTTTTTTCACATTTGTAGCATCCCTCGTTGGTGGGGTTTTCTGGTGCCTTTGCCTTGTTGTAGTTTCCACCTCTTAAGATGCCCTTTTTCCTAATGAGATAGTTTCTGAATTCCTTGGTGATCATAGCCATTTCATCTTCCTCTAGATATGTTCCCTCAGTGATTCTCAGTGCTAGACTTCTTTCCTTCTTGAGAGCATCCATCTTCATTGTCTGCCTTCTAAGTTCATAGGCAGTGAGATTTCCAATCAGCTCATCCAATGTGAGGGTTTCCATGTTCTTGGATTCCTGAATAGCAGTGATCTTACTCTCCCAAGAGATTGGCAGAAACCTTGTGAAAATCTTTTCAACCTTGTCTTCTTCAAGGATAGTCCTTCCAAGAGATTTTAGTTCATTTGTCAGGGTAGTGAACCTAGTGTACATCTCTTGGATGGTCTCTCCTTCCTTCATAGAGAAATTCTCATATTGAGAATATAGTAATGTACCTTTGGATCTTTTCACTTGTGCAGTTCCCCCATGAGCCACTTGCAAAGTGTCCCAAATTTCCTTGGAAGTGGTGCAGCTTTGAATTCTACTGTACTCATCTGGACCAAGTCCACACACGAGCCACTTCTTGTCCTTGGCATTCTTTTCCATTTTCTTAAGTATTCATCAGTGCAGTCAACTCTTGTCTTTGGCACATCTACTCCTTCAGCAGTCTTCTTCATGGTGGTCAAAGGACCGTCAGTGACTATGTCCCATAGTTCATAGTCTTCTCCAATTAAGTGATCCTTCATCATGTTCTTCCATTAAGAGTGTACTGGCCATTGAAGAGTGGTGGCCTAACAGTTGATTGTCCTTCCCAGTTCCCAGGTGGTGCACTCATCTTGATCTTTTCCTAAGGTGTTAGCCTCTTCAAGGATAACCCGCACTGATACCAATTGATGTTTATCTATGTCAATACCATACAAGAGGGGGGTGATTTGTGTGGTGACCAATTTTTGCGTGCAGTAGTTATAGAAGGACCAGGTTTTTCTATGTGTTCCAACTCCTACAGTTTGCGGAATAATAATTGCAGAAAATAGAGGAACATAGGAATTTTACGTGGAAAACACCTGGCTCAAAAGGAGAAAAAACCACGACCTACTTCCCAGTAGGATTGTCCCAAACTCTTCACTAAATCAATGAGCCAAATAGCATTTACAAAATAAACTCTTTTGTAAACCTAAGGACTAACTCTAATCCCCTTGTGGCAAACTAGCCTCTAGCTATTTGCGACAAGCTTCAAGTTAACTCTAACTTGAATACTCAGTACCTATTACAATTGCTTCTAGATAAAGCTGAAAGATACATTTTGTAATCACCTATTACAAATAAACTAGACTAAAAGACAACAGATGGAACTGGTTCTTCTAGCTGGTTCAAGTAGCTTCAGAGTCGCACAGGAAATTCTCACACGAACTGCTTACAAAATTGCTGTGGTAATTTTGTTCTCATTTATTGTTTTGCTTCTATGTTTGTGTGCACCTTTTCAATAAGAACACTTGACAATATATAGGATCAGTAGAAAAGGAGATATACTAGAATTCGGATGCAACTCTTCCTTGGTGGAAGAGTTCTAGTTGATCTCAACTCCCTAGATCATCTTCTATCTTGATTCTGTCCTTACTGAATAAGGAGTCCATCTCCCTATCAATTTGCAACCTTTTCGATCAGGAGATATATCTTCATATCAGTGATTGTGCTTCTCTCCTGTTTGTAATCACCTCACGTGCCATTAACTCTATATGTCTATGTCTCCAGTGATGGACCTGGTTCAACTCTGAGTTCATTTGTCAATCTTCAAAACCATTTAGCTTCTTCATCCAACAGTGATGGTGGCCTCGCCAATGGGCAGGTGGAAAGTGTGCGTCTCTGGTCGCCACCGATCTATCAGGGCCGTGAACAAAGACCAGTCGAGTTGCAGCCCCCGATCCAAAATATCCTGTAGAAGCCCATATCCACAGGCGCTGGACTACACGGGGATGGAGAACTCTGTCCTTCATAAAATCCCACAAGTCGTCCACTCTCCTAGCGCGGAGAGTTTGGGCCAGTAGCTCTCCCTCCCATACGTAGGCTGACCGTCCATGTTGTCTACTGTAAATTAAATAATATTAATTCTTGTTTGATCTGTAAATTAAATAATTATTTTTTATTATATTTAATTGGACAGACCATATACGTATGGGTTCCAGGCTCGATATTTGAGGCCCAGTAGCACCAATTTATCCTGATTTCTTGTATGTGTCAATTTTATTATTTTCGTAATTTTGTATGTTTGACATGTAAATTAAATAATTATTTTTTATTATATTTAATTGGACATCTTATATACATATGGGTTTCAAGCTCGATATTTGAGGCCCAGTAGCACCAATCTATCCTGATTTCTTGTATGTGTCAATTTTATTATTTTCGTAATTTTGTATTGTAACGTCGCTACCGGTCGTTTTGCGTTATCAGACCCCGTTCCCCCAAATGGAACTTCCCATAGCGGCTTATTGTGATTTATGACTTGCGGAGGCGGGTGGTCTGGGATTCGGAAGTGTTTAGAGTGCTATAGGAACATTTGGTTCCTTAAGGTTGGCCTTTAAGGCCAAGTTTGACTTCGGTCAGTATTTTTAGTAAACGACCTCGGAATCGAGTTTCGAAAATTTTGGTAGCTTTGTATGATGATTTTAGACTTGGGTGTATGTTCGGAATGGGTTTTGGATGACCCGGGAGCGTTTTGGCGCCCAATATCGAAATTAGAGTTTCCTTAAGTTTGAAATTTGGTTGGGAACATGTTTTTGTGTTATCGAGTTCCGAATGGAATTCTGAGATTGGGAGTAGTTTTGTTATGTCATTTATGACTTTCTTGCAAAGTTTGGTGTCATTCCGAGTAGTATAAGTCAGTTCGGCGTATTGAAAGCGAATTCTAGAACTTTAAGTTCAAAGTTTGATTCAATTTGGTTTTGGGGTCGAATTCTTAGTTTCGTTGTTTTTTTTCACGTTCCGAAAATTTGAGCGAGTCCGTATCATGAATACAGAATTGCCAATGCCTTTGGATGGGGTCCTGAGGGGCTCGGGTGAGTTTCGGACCCCTCGGAGTTAAATTCAAAAACCAGATTTTTCACTGACTGGTTTCCTTCAGTGCGATCGCAGGTGCACTGATGTGATCGCATAGAAGGAACTGGGAAGGGGTGGTAAATGCCCTGTGCATTCGCACAATAGGCACCACTATCGCGATGGGTTGGGCTCCTGACCCAGTGCGATCGCACACCCCATCCGCGTTCGCACAAAAGCCCAGCCTTGGGCCAGCCTAGCTATTCCTTACCATGTGCGTTCGCAGGTCTCTCTCCGCGTTCGCACAGAAGGCCCATGAGGTCCTGGTCACTTAAAGCTCTGCGATCGCACTGCCCAGGCTGCGATCGCATAGAGTAGGCCACTGGGCAGTGTGTTTTTATACACGGGATTTAATTCACTTCCTCATCTTCTTCTTCTTCCTTGGGATGATTTTCAGCATTCAAAAGGGACAAACAACCTAGTTATTGAAGGTAAGTAAATTCTACTCTAATATTAGCTTCATGCATGGATTACAAGATAAATTAACTACCTAAATTAGTGAAAACTAAGGATTTGGGGTAGTAACCTAGGGCTTTTGAAAATGTAGAAAATTACCCGTTAATTATCTATGAACTCGAGTGAAAATCATGTATTAATGATCCTTAGGCTATGGGTAAGTGTTTCCTTCGAGAATTTTTGGAATCCGAGCATGCGGGCCCGGGGTTGGATTTTAGGATTTCTTCAAGAATGATGAATTTGGCTAAGTAGTAGAATAATTTCATGCTTTGAGTATAAATTGATATATTTGTATAACATTTGGCTAGTTTCGAGTCCGTGGGTGTCGAGTTTGGAGTTTCGGGTGCGTTCTTGACCCAAAAAGTAGGTTCAACACGAGGTGATTCTCCTTTCTAACCTTGTAAGAGGGAACTGTCCCCCTAGGTGATTTAAATGCTATATGTGATAATATTTGGGGGCTACATATGTACAAACTGATGAGAGTCAGTACGTAGTGGTTATTACTATTATGTCCGGGTAGTTAGGTCCACATCATGCCTTGTGTTTTACTTGATATGAACTATATGCTTAATAAATTAAATGTTACATGATGATTTCTTCCTTGAGGTTATGTAATTTGAGAGAACTTGTAAGGAGTTGGTCATTGAAAGTAGTTTTAAAAAGGAATAATGTGTGTGCATGTGACCGCTTAAAAATTTACATTCCGCGAGCGGAGTGTAATTTTCCCGTCTCTTATCGGAACGGGCCGTACGGCACAGCGGATTCAGAGATGCACTTTTGGTTTGGGCCGTTCGATCCTCGACAGTGCATAGATGTGAGTACTTTATGGAATGGTGCACTTATGGTTCAGGCCGTTCGACCCTAGGCAGTGCACAGACATGACTATCTTATGAATCCGTCCGGTTGTCCTTACCCTGCATGCGCATGATTTATTTGTTATTAAATTCATGGATATTGGTTTGACAGATGTTTGGGGGAAGGTGAAGTAGTAATTGTTTTATTCATCCCAGTACTTCCTTGGACTTCAGTGCCTCATATATATTTGTTGCTTCACTGCCTTTACATGCCTACCGTTTTTATCATATTCTGTTAAATTATATTGTTGGACCTTAGTGAGTGTCATGTCGACCTCTCGTCACTACCTCTTCGAGGTTAGGCGGGATACTCACTGGGTACATACATATATATTTATGTACTCATGCTACGCTTCTGTACTTAATTGTACAGGTTCTGAGGCTGGTGCATCTGTTGTCGGACCGGAGCTTGAATTCGATTATAGACGGACCTGACTTCACGGTGAGCTGTTTTTCTCCTAGAGATCTCCGGCAGCACCATGGGGTTTCTTTTGCTTATTTACCGTCTATTTCCTTCAGACAGTGGGACTGTATATTATATCTTTTGTATATTCTGTTAGTATGCCCGTAGGACTTGTGACACTAGTTGTTGGCACACACGTGATAGTTATTATGGATTTCGGGTTTGTATATATATTGGCTCATGCCTCTTCATAACTGCTTTTGATTAAAAATTGGTTAATTATCCTTGTCGATTCATGTTTTAAGTTTTAAAAATTGAGTATATGTTGAAATGTTTAATCTAATAGAAAAGAACCTTTAGTAAATTTAGTGTTGGCTTGACTGACCCCGGTGTTGGGCGTCATCACGTCCTAAGATAGGATTTTGGGTCGTGACAACATGGTATCAGAGCACTAGGTTCACGTGGGTCTCACAAGTCACGGGCAAACCCAGTATAGTCTTGCGGATCGGTACGGAGACGTCTGTACTTATCTTCAGGAGGCTATAGGGTGTTAGGAAACCTCTCTTTGTTCTTATTCTATTATGCAGTCGATGATTTACTAAATTCATTCTTCTATTCTCTCACAGATGGTGAGGACGCGTGCATCTGATGTTCCAGACCCGGAAGGGCTGCTACCCCCGTTGTCCGAGGCTGCGGCAGAGGTCGGGGAAGGGCACCTGCCCGTGGTAGGGGACGAGGGCGTCGCAGAGCTAGTCCAGTTCTGCCACCAGAGGAACCTATTATAGAGGAGCAGGATGAGGTGCCTCCAGCAGACCCTGCTCCAGTAGACTTCATGACGGCGCCAGGCTTCCAGGCAGTCATGGGCCGTATGATGAGATTTATGGACACTATGTCCTAGGCTGGTTTATTTCCAGCAAATCCTTCCACTTCTCAGGCGGGAGGGGGAGTCCAGACCCCTACTTCCCATGCTGCAGGCCAGACAGTATCATTACATCATACCCCGGGTACACTGCCCGTGGGTGGGGTCCAGCCTGTTGCAGCAGCACCTGAGCCCAGACCAGCTGCGGACAACGATCCGCAGAAGTTATTGGATATATGGACCCGATTGTACCCTCCAGTATTTGGGGGTGAGCGAGGCGAGGATGCCCAGGATTTTGTGGATAGGTTCAGGGACAGACTGCACAACATGAGGATACTAGAGTCCCACGGAGTGGATTTCACTACCTTTCAGTTGGAGGGCAGAGCTCGTAGGTAGTGGCAGTCCTATATTCTCAGCAGGCCAGCAAATTATCCTCCTGTCACTTGGGAGCTGTTCATGCAGATGTTTCTAGATAGATATATTCCACCCTCTGAGAGGGAAGAGCTGCGGTATCAGTTTGAGCGGCTAGAGCAGGGGCAGATGTTAGTGACAGATTATGAGGCCAGATTTTCAAAGTTGTCTCACCATGCACTCATGATACTACCTACTGATGCAAAGAGGGTGCAGAGATTTGTGGCTGGGTTGCATCCAGGTATTAGGGCCACCATGGCCCGAGAGGTGGAGATGGGTACTCCGTATCAGCTCGTGGTAGAGATTGCTCGCAGGATCGAGGGGTATTGGTCGAGGAGCAGGGAGCAGGGGCAGCAGGACAAGAGGGATAAATTCTCTGGAGATTTTAGAGGTTCCCCAGCTAGGGGCAGGGGTCAGTATAGCAGTGGTCAGCCTAGCAGGCCTTTATATTCAACACCTCCACCACCTCCTCGAGGTGTTCCAGCGAGGCCTCATTTCAGCACCATGCCAGAGTGTTCCTACCGTCCTCCAGCCATTCAGATTTCACACAGTGGTTATCTTAGTCATCCGAGATCCTCCGACCCTTACTTCAGTGTTATGCCAGAGGGCTCTCATCGCCCTCCGTCCATTTAGGGTTCTTCTTCGGGGAAGCAGACTATGGTACCTGGGAGTTGTTACCAGTGTGGAGAGCCAGGTCACATGAGGAGGCAATATTCCAGGTTCGGGGCAAGGCCGTAAAACAGGGTTATCAGCCGATGGGTCCGGCAACAACAATCCGGACATCTAAAGGTGGAGGACAGGTCGGCAAGGGTCGTCCTAGAGGTGGAGGACAATCAGGGGGAGGTCAGCCAACTCCTATTCATTGTGGCGAGGCTCAGTCTTCCGGTGCTCCAGCTAGATTCTATGCTATCCCGGCCAGATCAGATACAGTGGCCTCAATCGCCGTGATCACACGTATTATTACAGTATGTGGTAGAGAGGCATCGGTGTTATTTGATCCAGGGTCCACTTATTCCTATGTTTTGGTATTATTTGCTCATTTTCTGGATGTCCCTCGTGAGTCCTTGGTTTCTCTTATTTATGTGTCCACTCCCGTGGGCGATTCTGTGGTTGTAGACCGGATTTGTCGGTCCTGTGTGATTTCATTTTGTTGGTTTGAGACTCAAGAGGACCTCTTATTGCTCGACATGGTTGATTTTGAGATTATTCTAGGCATGGATTGGCTATATCCTTATCATGACGTGCTAGATTGCCATGCCAAGACAGTTACTTTAGCCATGCCCGAGTCGCCTAGGCTGGAGTGGAGAGGTTCCTCAGTTAGTGCAGCCAGCCGGGTTGTTTCATTCCTGAAGGCTCGACATATGGTCGAGAAGGGTTGTCTGGCCTATCTTGCTTATGTGCGGGACACCACCGCCGAGTCTCCGACGATTGATTCAGTGTCAATGGTTCGAGAGTTTGCTGATGTATTTCCTTCAGACCTTCCAGGCATGCCTCCGGACCGTGATATTGATTTCTGCATTGATTTAGCTCCAGGCACCCAGCCTATATCTATTCCTCTGTACCGTATGGCTCCGAAGGAGTTGAAGGAGTTGAAGGAGCAGCTTGAGGAGCTGTTAGCTAAGGGGTTCATCAAACCGAGTGTATCGTCATGGGGTGCTCCAGTTCTATTCGTGAAGAAGAAGGATGGGTCCATGCGGATGTGTATTGATTACCACTAGTTGAACAAGGTCACCATTAAGAACAAGTATCATTTTCCGCGCATAGATGATTTGTTTGACCAGTTGTAGGGTGCTCGTGTGTTTTCTAAGATTGATTTGAGATCGGGGTATCATCAGTTGAAGATTCGGGCTTCAGATGTTCCGAAGACTGCTTTTCGTACGAGATATGGCCATTATGAGTTCTTGGTGATGTTCTTTGGCTTGACTAATGCCCCAGCAGCATTCATGGACTTGATGAATAGGGTGTCCAGGCCGTATATTGGTTCCTTTTTCATTGTCTTCATTGATGACATTTCGATTTATCGCGTAGCCTGGGGGAGCACGAGCAGCATTTGAGAGTTGTGCTACAGACTTTGCGAGAACAGAAGCTATATGCTAAGTTCTCCAAGTGTGAGTTCTGGTTGGATTACGTGGCATTCTTAGGGCATGTGGTATCCGGAGAGGGTATCAAGGTTGATCCTCAGAAGGTTGAGGCGGTTCAGAGTTATTTGCGTCCTACTTCAGCTACAAAGATCAGGAGTTTTTTGGGCCTAGCAGGCTATTACCGCCGATTTGTGGAGGGGTTCTCTTCAATTGCAGCTCCATTGACCAGATTGACTCAGAAGAATGCCCTATTCCGATGGTCTGACGAGTGTGAGGCGAGCTTTCAGAAGCTCAAGACAGCATTGACCTCAGCACCAGTTCTGGTATTGCCTTCCGATTCGGGGATGTACACAGTGTATTGTGATGCTTCACATATTGGTTTGGGATGCGTGTTGATGCGGGAAGGGAGAGTTATTGCTTATGCTTCACGCCAACTGAAGATTCATGAGAAGAATTACCCTGTGCACGATTTGGAGTTGGCGGCGATTGTTCATGTTCATAAGATTTGGAGGCACTACTTGTATGGGGTGTCCTGTGAGGTTTATACAGACCACCGCAGCCTGCAACACTTGTTCAAGCAGAGGGATCTTAATTTGAGGCAGCGCAGATGGCTTGAGTTGTTGAAGGATTATGNAGGGAGATTAAGGCTCAGTAGTATGATGATCCGTGTTTGGCAAAGCTACGGGAGACAGTGGTTCAGGGTAGGGCCAAGGAAGTTACTATTGGCGAGGATGGTGTTTTGAGACTTCAGGGCCGCTTATGTGTTCCTAATGTTGATGGCCTGAGGGAGAGGATTCTAGAGAAGGCACACAGTTCTCGATATTCTGTTCATCCTGGTGCTACGAAGATGTATCGTGATTTGAAGCAGCATTTCTGGTGGAGGCGAATGAAGAAGGACATTGTGGAGTATGTGGCTAGGTGCCTTAATATAGCATTATTTGTTGCCTCGCGTGGCTCTAGTGTACTATTTTCAACATGGGCATCATCAACAAAAATATGCTCGAATGATTGGCTCTCGACTTTCAGCTCCTCAATTTGGCGTATAAGCTCCTTTTCAGCTTCACACAACTTAGAACTATTTTGTTGGGCGTTAGACGCATCAACCTTTGTAATCAATTGAGCTCCCAAATCGTGAATATCAGTGCCAAATTTATCGATCTCTTGCACTAGTTCAACTCTTCCTTCTATTAAGTCTTTCATCCCATCTGTAATTTCCTCACGTTGAGCCTCATATATTTCCAATCTTTCAGCTTGTTCCACCAGCCAAGTTTGACTCAAAGTTTTTCTCTTGCTGGTACTCGCTCTCTTCATTCAATTCTTCCATATCGGCCTTCATTCTTGTGATTGTTGCCCTCATTCTTTTCATATCTTTTTTGAGTTCATACTGTTTCTCTACTACTTGCCTCAAAATATACCTAATATATGCATCACGTTCCATATCCTACACTTCATTTCCCTTATCAAACTCACAGACATTGTTAGCAAGATCATAATAAGGGCTCAGAGAAGGATGAAAAGAATTAGAAAAACCATCCCAATGGCCATCTTGACCACCACACATATTACAAATATTCCACTCAAAGTATTAAGATTGTGCGCACAACTCGCTCCTGGGAATATTCTGACAATTTTTCCACCAGTGAGGCCCTCCACAATATGGACAAGGATCATCAAAATAAGAATAACCATTATTCGAATAACTTTCATTCCAAGATGCCATGTTAAAATGAATAAAAATATCTAACTAAACTAAAACAAAAAAAATGAATAGATAAAGAAAAATAAATGTCTAATCCAGAAAAATAGCTAATTTGTAAATTCCCGGCAATGGCGCCAAAAACTAGTTATGGCCAAACGCACACGCAAGTATACACGGTCGTCAAGTAATAAAGTGACTAAAAGTCAGATGTCGAACCCATGAGAACTTGTGATTAACTATTAACTAAATTAGACTATCCTAATTATATAAACAAGAATTAAACCTAGAAGTATTTGATTCTAAACTAATTAAAATAAGAAGAAAATAACTAATGTACTCTGAACAAAGGAAGAGCAGATTGTTTATGTTATCAATGTGATGAAAACGATCTAGGGTTATGGGCTATCTAACAATCCTATTGTATTCCTCGATTGAATTGACTAACTAATTCATCTAGCTTATTGGTTGACAGGGTTAATATTGATCATAAGAATTTATCGAGTTCTTACTCGCCTATTCAAGCTAACCTAACGCCTATATGTCTATGGAATTAGAACTAACAAGAACGCATTTATAATTCATGTAAATCAACCAAGCAAGGAAATTAGGTATATGTCTATCCTAACCGCGAATTTGTTCCCCGATGCCCAGGTTCAAAATCTTGCTCTACTCAATCCTATATGCAATCTAGAATTCTCACTTTCAAGTTCAATTCTAGATTCGTAGATAGTATTTAATTGGTGATCAAGTAATCAAATTATTAAGCGCAGGATGGAATAAATAAGAAAAGACGACAAATTAAGAAATTAAAATCAATATCCGAATAACAATAGTCATGAAAGAACCACAACCCTAGAACGTGAAGTTTAGCTCCACATAGACATGGTAGCCAAACAATAAATCATACAAAGACACATAAAAATTACTATGTTTGGTGGAAGAAAAGATGAATTTTGTCCTCCACGACGGCTTTTGTGCTTGTGTTTTTCTCTCAAAAACGTCCTCCTCTCTCAAAATAGATTCAGGTTGGCTTTTATATGAGTTGGGGGCGTCTTAGGGTCGAAATAACAGAGTCCTAGTCGAATTAGGCTGTGTTTGCGTTTTGAGCGTCCAGGGCAGCGTGTGGGCGCTGTCCTTGGCCATGAACTTTTAAACATTATGTTTTGTGCGCCACAGGTAGCGCCCCATGCTGCCTGTAGCCCTCAAATTCGCACTTTTGCCTTTTCGTTTGATTTTCGCTCCAATTCGCGCACTTTCGTCCCAAATTGCATCTAAATGATTCCTACACATAGAAAGACCATAAATTAGCACAAAATTATTATATTATACATCTCAAATCTATGAGACATGAGCAAAATGTGAGGCAGTATACATCAAAATATTAAGCCAAACATCACGGGGCATGACGAGATCGGGGAAGGGATCAAAGATCCCGACATAGTCGAAGCCGCAGGATCGACCATAGAAGACCTCGACCCCGTTCTATTAGACCCTAACGACCATAGCACGAAGGCCTATATCGGTTGCAAACTTCAGGACCCAGGTAAATTCAGTCAATTCTTAAAAGCTAACAGGGATTTGTTTTCTTTCAGCTATGCAAATATGTCGGGCATCCCAAAGGAAATTGACACACACTAATTAAACGCCGGCCCGTTCCACCCCCGGTGAAGAAGGTCAGGCGTAAATTCAATTACCCCATCAATGATGCAGTGCACGAGAAAGTAGAAAAACTGTTAAAAAATGGTTCCATCAGGGAATTGAAGTACCCCCAAGTGGGTCGCCAACGTCGTAATGGCTATAAATAAGAATGGGAAATGGCGGATATGCGTGGACTTCACAGTCTTGAACAAAGCATGCCCAAAGGATTCGTTCCCGCTACTTTACATAGACCAACTCATTGATGCGACGACCGAGGAAGGATCAAGACAAGATGCACCAACATAGGCGCGAACACAGGGAACTGTGGCCGAAGAAGAAACCGAGACACGAGCCCAGACGGGCACAGTCAAGGGAGGAGCGAAAGCCGATGCCTCAGTATTTTTCTTCTTCCGGGACAAAGGCGCGGAAGCACTCGACCTCCTCGAGGACCCCGTAGTTGAAGTTAAGGGAATTAAAAATGGAAAACAAAGTCAGCCAAAGTAAACCAAAAAAGAGAAATAATCAAGATGCTAGAGACGAGAACAACTTACCAGTCGAAGGGCGCTGGGGACCAAACCTTTTGAAGAAGCCCGACCACTCATGTATCCCAACAATGTGAGGAAGGAGATAACCCACCCAGTTAGAAATATCGTCAACCAAAGGCGGAGGCGAACGTAGCTGCACAATAAGGAACAAGATATTAAAACCACGGCCAAACACGAAGGGAAAATTGGATACCTACAAATAAAGAGGCACGCACTTACGAGTACAATTCCAAGCCTCAGGGAAACCATCGGCGTTTTCCACCACATCTTCAGTTCTAACAAAGAAAAAGTTGAGCCAAAATTGGCGGTTAGCCTTGTCGTCCATTTTCACCACCAAACATTTACCTCCTCGGTGGCGAAGATTCAGTATCATCTGCGTATAAAAGATTGGAGCGAATAGGTGCGTCAAGTGTCGTTGTGCGATCTCGACCCCGGCCAACTCCGCAATTTTGGTGACCAACCATATAAATTTGTAGACATACGGCGCGAGCTGAGCTGTGCAAATACCGTAGAAGTGACAAAATTCCTTTGCCAGTGGAAGAAGAAGAAGAAGAGTGTAGCCGACGTAAAAGAGGTAGGCATAGAAGGCGTAGTACCCTAGACGATGGACCTGGACCGCATCCCACCCGACAAGGATCAACTCAGCGTGATTGGGGAGGCCGTATTTAGCCTTAAGATCCAACAAATCAGGCTCTTTCATAGCTGATTTACAGGTTCCGGGCCCGGCTTCAGGTAATTTCGAGAAATCAGACATGGTATCTAGGATACGAGGAACTATATCCTCCACCGTGGGGAAGCTTTTGTCCTCGAAGGCAGCGGGAACGTTCTCCTTATGAGGAAGGAGCACCATCGCTAAAAGGACCGATTCACTTCCCTCACTAGACCTGGAAGGTAGGTTAGTCATGTTTTTATCGGAAGAAAAAAAGTATCAAGCAATAAAGGATCGAAAACAATGAAATCCCCTTGAACAGAAAGTGTTAAGTCACAGACAAGAAAGAAAGAAACATGGAGTTTCGGAGTAGAAAGTCTAAAACTTCATACACCCTAGCACATCTATTTATAAGAAACTGGGCACCAAAACAAAAAATGGTTCATCATTACTGGTGCCGTAACAGAAGCGTGCGGGTTCAATCAAAAAATTGAGCAACGCATCGGGAACGTGTCATAATGACACATGACGTCATGACGACATCCTAATTTGTGGACAGCCCAACTCCAACAAACCGATCGGGAAAATCGAGATGTTTTGAAATAGGTGGTCCGCATAGGGTCACGTTGTCGGCTCATCATGACCACCACGACCTGAACTGCTTGCTCAATTGTTTCTACCATAACGAGCAAATCCACTCGTCGACCCCACCTGAAGTCGGTCTCAATAAGCGGAGGGACTAACTGTATGAGGCAAAATCTGTCTCAAGAATACCCAAGCCAAGATAATATTACGGGAAGGATTCTTGAGTCGACATTAGTCGAAGCGACCCAAGAAGCAGCAAAGTCCTTCGCTGAAGTGTTGACATGAGCTGTAGTCGAGATGTCGACAAGAGCCGTATTCGAGATGTCAACAAGGGTTGAGGTCGAGGTTGAATATCGATGATAGGAGTTGTAACGACTAGTTTGTCAGGATAGAATATTAAAAGAAAAATTCTAGTGGATATACTCTACACTTGTACTATTTGGGTTTCTTAGGAAAACGTCTCATATATATTGAGAAAAGAGACAATGATAAGGCATGTAATATTCACTTGTAAGAACTCACTTTGATAAAAAGATTTTCTCTCTCTTGGTAAGATACAAATTCCACATTTTCACTAAGATTCTTGTTTATACTATTCTATACATTTCTATCAGATCTAAGAATAACTCGAATATTCAAAGATTTGTCTGTCCTTCATCATTGTTAGGAGGAGCATCCATCTATTTCATCTATTATTGGGTGAATCATTCCTCCTATTTGCTTAAATATCATTTATTGATATTCATTGTTATTGGATGCTATATTATTACTCGTACTTTTTAGAATTGTTATTGCATGTTGTCATTACTATATGACCGAACCCATCTATTGATTATTGCACCCTCGAAAGCTAGAAATATTATTATTAACTAAGTTTAATCCCTAATTATACAAATTTTATTATTTGAACCAAGATACATATTTTTTAGTTAAACAGTAATCACAACAATAACGGAGTTATGTTCGGATAATAAACATTTGATGTGCCATGTCAGCGTTAGGAGTTTTATTTTATAAAAAAAATTAATTAATTGGGTGTACAACTGATAACTTAAGTTTAATAGGTCAAAGCTAGCGTGTCTTTGTTTAAATGAAAATTTATACCGAGCTTAAAAGACCGTCGAATATATTTGACCAAATAATTGATAATCGTAATTTGTTAGTTGCCTAATTTTTAACTGCGGCCATTAAGTTTGTAAAGATTGCACGGGGCGCCTTATTTGGTCGCCCTCATTAAATCTATACTCATTTTTTTATTTTTTTATTTGTACCCACCTTTTAAATAACTTCAGCTCTCTTTCTCCTTCTTCATTTTCTTCTTCTTCTTCTTCTTCTTCTTCTTCTTCTTCTTCTTTCTTCTGCTTCTGTTGGTGCTGCTATGAAACTTCAGTTCATGGGATGATTGCCAAAAATATGTTTATCAGAGTTGAAGTTCGCTAGTTACAAAAACAAAAATTTCAGCTCTAAAGTTGAAGTTCGCCAGTTACAAAACAAAAACTTCAGCTCTAGTTACAAAAATAAAAACTGCAGCAATTACAAACAAAAGCTTTGCGTTAAGACGTGCACAAGTTAAACAAAAACTTCAACAAATAGAGAACAAAACTTCAGCTAATTCAGCCACTTCAGCCCTAGAGCTGAAATTTGCCAGTTACAAAACAAACTTCAAATTTCAGCAATTACAAACAAAAGTTTTGCGTTAAGACGTGCACAAGTTAAACAAAAACTTCAGCAAATAGAGAACAAAACTTCAGTTACTATGCTTAAGTCCAGCTACTATGCTTAAGTTCAGCACATTTGCTACTTCAGGCCCGTCTACTAGAATGCTGAAGTTTTGCGTGATTGCCTTTGCTACTTCAGCCCCGTATGCTGCAGTTATGCGAAAAAGCGGGTACACTTGTAATTTTTTTTACAAAGCGAACACAAGTTAAAACGTGACACAAAAAACATGTATAGATGCAAATGCCCCATTAAATTTCCCAATTGAAACATAGTCATAACTTTTTCCAATGCAATTTCTTTGTGTATCGCTATAGCTTACATGATTTATCATTTAAATTTAAGTTATCATTTAGAAAACTATATAATTGATTTCCAATAGGTGATCAAAGTTGCCCTTATAAGATCTAAGCATTTCCCCTTTTAATTTGAGCAACAGACTTTTCTGATTGTTCTTTTAATATCCTTGTAAAGTTACAAAGACATAGTCGATGAAATATTAAAATTGTGATTCCTATAATGGGAATGTAATTAAAAATTATATCGATTTCAACTGTTATAAGTTATAACATATTTTTCAGTTAGGCGAAATTAGCGACAGTCCAAAACATTATTCCAAAAAACAAAACAAGACAAAAAAAAGAATGAGAAACTCAATGCTAGCAAAAAAATACTGGTAACCACATAACCTCATCATTGGAATACTTAATCATTTTAAAGATTTTTCTTCGATCTATGTGAATGTGGATTTTTTTTTTTTAATTGTGAATTTAAATTTTTCAATGCTCCAAAGGCAGTCTTATTGGGTTGGAATTACTCTTTATAATTCCGGGCTTATACGTGACAAACAACTTTTCTGGGAGTTTAAATGAAAAAACGGAAAAAGTAGAGTCGGAAAGCAACAAAAAGAAAAGTAGTCAAGTATTGGAAATCCTACGTGGCAACGAGCTGTAACTTCCCATGGACCTTCTTCACCCATTTCGGTTTTTTCTTTAACCGGTTTTTTTTACAAGCCGGTGTATAAAACCGTTACGCTATTCATGTGCAAAAGGTAACTTTATCACGTGCGGCAGACCTGGCTAAAGGAGACACACGTGCCTCTTGCATCCTCTGAAGCAGCAGGTAGTGCAAAAAACAGAATCTTCAATTCCCTCTTTACACCATAAATTAACATATCTAACCTCACCTTCTTATCTACTCCATATATAGTGAGAAAGCCGAGGTTAATAGAGTAATTGGGAAAGTACAAATCTTTATTGCATTAATACCAAAACCGTTTTGTCGTTTAGTAAATTTGGGGTCACGCTGCTCACGTGACAGGGAAGACTCCACGAGCTTTCTCTTGGTATAAAGACACTAATCCATAATTAATGACATGGTCGGTCTATTTCTTTTTTTTCTTTATTACGTTTATTTTCCTAGATTCGTGTAATATAGTAGCTCATATTATCTGGTTTTATATGAATAGGTTGAGCGAATTATATCGTTCCTTTCTTATCTTTGCGTTTATTTTGAAAAAAATGAAATTGTTAGAGCGTGAACAGTACAAGTATTGAAGAAGGAACACATTTATTGGAATTACAACATGCACTGCGTGAAAACTGTCCAATTTCGTCCACCAAAACCGACCGACATCGATTGAAATTTAAGAAATAGCGATCGATTTTTGACTGTTTTTAATTAGTCGACCGATAATGGTTGCTAAGGTTGCGACCGAAGGCGGTCACAATTTTCCGACTGAAGTAGGTCGGTTAATTCAACGCGTTGACTGACAACAAAGATAAATATACCGACCGTATTTGGTCAGTATTAATTAAATTTTTATTTATTTATTTCTCAAATAGCGACGGACATCGGTCGGATTATAATTCTTTGTTAATTGTAATAAATCGACAGAAATCGGTCGGTATACTAAAAGATAAATAAATTTAAAAAGTAATTTCCAAACCGATTTCGGTCGGAAATTTCAAGATTCTGCAGTTTTTATATTGAAATTTCTAACCGACTTCGATCGGAAATTTTGAATTTCTGGAAAAATATGAGATTTCCTACTGACTTCGGTCGATTTTCTAGGTAAAAACCGGACAGAATATGCCTGCTTTTAAGCTACACCACCTGCCAATTACAACCAATATCCATCATATAATGGCAGCATTACATTGCTGCCATTTAACCATAATTAACCAACAACAACCACAACAACAATTAACCAACAACAACAATTAACAACAACGCTAATAACAACCACAACCACAATAACAACGCTACTAACAACAACAACGCCAATCATAACAACAACTTTACAAAAGTTCAATAACAAAATAATATCAACAATACAATCATCATTAAAAATTGTTCCCAACTAAATATTCACAAGTTCAAGACTTTGTTTAGCAACACACACCATTCAATGAGCGTTTTGTATTGCATCATCTCCATCATCACTACTAGAAGCTTCATCATCGGCATGGTTCGAAGGATCGCGACGAGAAGGATTAGCATATGGGCAGGCTCACGAGATCGGAAAATGGGGAAAGTACCACTAGCAAGAAGATTGGCCAGCAAACCTTGAAGGAGATTAAATTGTTGGTCTCTCTTTTATAGCTGAACTTGAAGGTACCAAATTGTTCATCTTTTTTTTGTTCTCTAGCTTTTGTCTCTTCAACCTCTGTTGTCAGCTTTGCGATATTCTTCTGCATAGACGAGATAGTCGACCTATCAATTGCCTCGCCTTCGGCAGTAGTCCCTAGACCTTGCAATCCAGCCCTGTAGTGCCGAAATGATCTCTCTGGAAGGCCATATGCAATCCCCTTATTAGGACCACCGACAACATCCAACCATATCCTCTGCGCTTCTTCGTCTGAAAGGGGTGATCGCTCGCCTTGCTCATTCGGTGGCAAGCTCTAAGTGTACTCGTCCATATTAATCTTGTAGTGACCCTTTATTTAGAAGATAGAAAATTATTAACTATATAATATTATAAATATTGATTTCAAGTTATAGTAGTTATGAATTTACATATGCAGCCTCTGACCGGTCATCGACCCATCTAGTTGAATCTGTCGGTGCCTTCTTCTTCCGGATGTGAGTCTCCATGAAGAACTCATCATGAGTCATCTTTCTCCCATATTTTCTTTCCTACAAATGTAATACAATATATTAACTAAATTAAAATATATAAATATAGTTCTATAAAAATATATGTAAATATTTTAAGGAATTACTAGTAGTCTCCTAGTAATCCCTATGCTCCTTGCACCCACACAGTGCAAGGAGCCACCCTTCTCAGATGCTCGGGTCTTCTTTCCATGTTCACTCTTCTTCTCGAATTTCTCGGTGGTCCACTACCTCAGCAGATCCTCCCATAAATGCAGTAGAACTCATGAAGTCTTCTTGTTCTTCTTTCGATCAGAGTAGAAGGAATCAGATAGTTTCTAACACAAAATTTGCAAGAATTTCACTATTATGCCGGTCCTCCTAGGTACACTTAGTATGCAGATGAAGTGTGAAATGTTAGATGAAAATATTGTTAATATAATGCTTAAATATATAAGAATTGTATTAAAACCTAAAATTGGTTAAAAATTTGCTACACGAGCTCCGGAGAAAAGTCACTCCAAGTTGCATAGGGTGTATTATACAACCGGCCAAGAGCTTCAGCGATTATCTTTGTAGTCTGATGATTAGGTACGAACCTGCAACATAGAAATTACATTAAATAAACAAGAATAGCTATTATAATTCAGCAAAAATAATAAAGTAATAAATAAATCTTACCCATTGCCCTCATGCCTGATGATCATCCTATGATAACGATCATACCGCACGTCCTCTAGATCATCTTCATCCGATGAATCTGAAGCGTGCGCAGAAGGGGAGGCATCTGGCTCAGTGCTACTATCCCGAAGGTGAAGTCTAGACATGCACGAGACAAACTCCGTGGATATGGAGACGGGGTAGCTGATGAAGATGGCTGCGATCCACACCCCTGCAGTGATCTAGACCCCTGCTGCGATCCAGACCACTGTTGCGATCCGACTGGCTGAAATCAAGATGGTTGCAATTTAGGTGGTGATGAAGCAAATGGAAAAGACGACAGGCATATCACCACATGGCCCTGTGACTGCTAACTCGATGGACCCATGTAACTACATGCAGGATCATGTGGAGGAAGCGGGGTATAGCCCTATGGCAGAGAATGGTAAGAATACTACTGGGAGGGCGAATGGTAGGTAGTCTGATAAGTAGATGGATGTGGTGGAATAGATGTGTTCCTAAAAGATTGATGTCGGCCATCAACAACAGAGGGATGCAAGTGTGGAGTGGAAGGAAGCGAGGGTGTAGAACCATTATCATGATCAATAGGCCTCTTATCCTTCCAAGACCTACCTCGACCCCTGCCGGTCATCAGCATAAATTAAAGAAAATGTTAGAATTGAGAATATAAATCTATATAAGTTTAGAGCGCTTGAAAACACTAACATTCCAGTCGTCTGCGAAGTATCCTTCCTCGTCTGAAAATTCTTCCTCTTCACTTATATCATTTTCATTAGGTGATTCTTCATCCTCATTTTCTATGATTGTTATTTCCTCCATACCAACTTTTTCTAATATGCGTGGAGGATGTTCCAAGTTATTTTCTGTAAGATGTAGTGCTATATTAATACGTAAGTTGTTGCAACAACAACATATGTATACATATTAATGTTATATTAATGTATGCTATATTCATATGTTGTTGTTGCTAAAACTTAAATATTAATATGGCACCACATCTTATAGAACTATACACTTTATTTTTAAATGTGTTATAGTAAGATTTAATCGAATATAATTGAATTTCCGATTGATCTACTGATGAAGTATCCGAGAAAAGTACTAATAAGGTGATTGAGAATAAGACATTAAAGATTATGTGTGTGTGAATATATATATATATATATGTGTGTGTGTGTGTGTGTGTGTGTGTGTGTGTGTGTGTGTGTGTGTGTGTGTGTGTGTGTGTGTGTGTGTGTGTGTGTGTGTGTGTGTGTGTGTGTGTGTGTGTGTGTGTGTGTGTGTGTGTGTGTGTGTGTGTGTGTGTGTGTGTGTGTGTGTGTGTGTGTGTGTGTGTGTGTGTGTGTGTGTGTGTGTGTGTGTGTGTGTGTGTGTGTGTGTGTGTNCGTGTGTTTATGTATGTGTGTATATACATATATAATTAATTAAATATTGAATATTACAATTTAGGATGTTAAATCAATGAAATACGATGTACATATACATACACGCAGTTGGGGGGTTGACTGGTACAGTCACCAAAGGAACTGGTGTTCATATGTTCCCTCTGTTGTTTCTTTGATCTAAAGAGTTGATTCACGGCCCCATCTTGAGACTTGGTATTCTTACGTACTTGTGGATGTGTATCAGGTTCCTTATTTTGTTCTTATCATTAAGTTTGTTAGATCATCAAAACACAATAAGAATTCATAACCTATCAATTCTCCCCTTTTTGATGATGCCAAACATATAATTGAAGTTCCCCCTAAGAACCAGAATTTATCCTGAATTTGTTCCCTATCTTGTTCCCTCTCAATTAATCTTCCTCCTTTCAGCGTCATAAAAATATCAGTAGTAAGCAATAAGCAAAAAAAAGGTTTAGCTTGGTTAACTCATGCCACATGTGTGCACACAACATAACTAAAAACAGAGCAAACAAGCAAGACATGCACATCAAAAGGACGAAATTAACATTAAGTTTTGGAAATAAAACAGGGAGTAGTTCCATTGTTACCAAATCACCTACAAAATAAAAACATCAAAAAGGTACCAGTCAAAAACATCTCTAAGCACAGGAATATAAAATAGAGGACAGACACGAAGAACTTGGCACTGGGAAGGGATCGACTTCTAAGGAGCACCGGAAGGGGAGCACTGAAGATAGAGGAAGAGGCAAGGGTTCTAAGAAGGATGTCCATTCGAGCATTTTCTGACACCTGCTCGTTTAGCAACCTTTCCTTCAGGTCCTCGACCTGTTTCCTGAGGGTAGCATTTTCCTTTGTCAGACAAGCAACCTATGTGCTTTGGGAACTGCTGGAACTAAGTGCCTATGGACCTGGCTGAGCTGACCTTGGAGAATGGAATTCCAAGCCTTCAGCTTCCTTATCTCTTCAGTAGCACTATTTTGAGCGTTGACCAGCTGAGAGATGTTGGAATTGTTACCAACCCCTCCACTCCGATCAATGCACTCACACTCTTATAGGGTGGTTTCGAAGAAGGTTTGCTTGCGAGTACCCACTTAGCCTTTCCCAAAGAGATTTTGAAGAGTTCAAATACTTTAGTGAGGAGGAACCCGTAAGGCAGCCCATGATTACCATCCTTTAACTCTTCCACTTTCTTCATGTGCTTTATCATAAGAACATACAAGTTTATAGTGGTGTATCCATCCAGTGCTTCTATGAGAACCAAGTTTGCTCGTGACGTAATTGAGCGTCTTTCAGCATGTGGGAGAAGAACTTTATTCACCATTTCAAATAGCAGTTGGTACATTGGAAGGAGGGTCTTCTTGTGTACTCGTTCCTATTGTTTCACTGCCTTATCCTTCAAGATAGCATTTCTGAAGTTCGAAGAGCAGGTCCCCCTCAATGGAGGACATCCCATCAGTAGGCACGCCCAAAATGGTTCCCAGTACAATAGTATCCATCACAAAATCGATACCATTCACTTTCAGGCAGATGTTATCATCCTCAGCTGTGAAGAAGTCAGCATAGAAACTAAGCACTTCCGCCTCATACACTTTGGGACTGTCACTTGTGAACAAATGTGTCCACTATTGGAATTCACAGATATCCACGAGTTGGCGCATTCCTGACATGTCAAGGTTATCATGGAAAAATGTGCGGCCCCACAACAACTTTTGGTTTCTCAAATTTTCCCTTCCAACATCTTGGGTTGCAGAAACCTTGGCCTTCTTGGAGGAACCAGGTTCCTCACTGGCACCAGCCTTCCTTTTCACTGATTTTCTTGCATTTTTTCTTTTCTCAACAGATTTTTCAGACACCTTTTTCTCAGATACTGACTCCTCACAGTCCTTTTCAGACATCTGTTCAACCGACTCTTCTGTCACTTTCTCCCCAGACTTGGCAACTACTCTCTCATCAGATTTTTCAACTACATTCTCACCAGATTTTTCACCCTCAACATTGCTCAAACCCATCTCACTCACAGATGATTCTTTCTCAGAGCAGGAGCCAGGATTTGAAACTTATGGGTTCGGAATTTTTATTCTTTGAAGTTACTGGGTTCTAAACTAATAATTTGTAGATATTCAATAAATTTTTTAAGACAAATACTTGGTTTTCACTAAAGCTACTGGGTTCGGCCGAACTCGTAGGTTATATTCTCCCTCCGCATTTGCTCTTTCTTGGACTTTGGAATTGTAAGTTTGTTTGAGGACTTACGAACTAAGGAATCAGGTTCCTCGTTCACCTCATCATCAAGATCAACAACTAGTGCTGGAGGCACTACCTTCTTATTTACAACCTTCCTATCCTGTACCAATCTCCTTTTCTTCTGTTCTTCTTTGCTTTTTCCTTAGGAATGATCAAGAGCTTCCTTCTTCTGCAACCTAGTCGTAGGTCTCTTAGGAGTTGACTATTGGGGAGTTTCCTTTCTATTCCTAGCCTTAATGAAGCTCGCAAGAGCCACATTGTCATAGTATTCTTCACTACCCTCATGCTCCTCTTCAGATAAAGATCTTATTTCAGGGACAACAATGGACAATGGCTCGGTATAGAAATGAGGAGAGGGAGGGGGATCAATGCTGACCTGGGGTCTTGTGAAAAACAAGGGGTTTTATCCCAAGTACAAGTATAGGGATCCTCTTGGGCGGAGGGATCAGGTCCCTGAATTGGTTCCCCAGTAGCACTGTCAGATGCCAAACTTTCGACAGGCACCAGTTTCCTACTATCTACCTGTGTACCATTAGATTCTCCCTGAGACCCACTGGTTTCAGACACACCCTTATAACCCCCAACCAGACTTCCCTCAGCAGATATTGACAATATATTTTCTATAGCCTCTTATTCTTGTAACTCCAAAGTAAACTCACAAGGCATCGGAAGAGCATTATCTGTAGAATTGGCAGCATTTAGATTAAGGCCTGGGGTAGTCTTTGTCGATTCATCACTGTTACAACCCACACCTTGTATATTAGAACTTTATTCCACTAGTAGACTAGAAATTTCCTGATTTTCTTCTTCTATCACTATATCTGCTTCTACCATTTTTTTCGACGAGGCAGAAGGAGATATTGCATCCATAAATTTCTTGGGAGTCGAGGTTTTGCGACTCCGATGATAACTAGTACTCGACTGAGTTGGAGAGGAAATAGTAGGTGGTTGTGACTCTAGCTTAGGGTTTGGACTAGGTGGTATAGGGATTGTAGGCTCTACCACTGGTGCTTCAATAGGCGAAGACTCAGTGGGGAGGATGCTTGGAACATTCTGAGTTTCCAGTTTTCAGACATGGTGGAGTATAGTGAGAATTGATGGAAGAAGAGAGTGTTTTGTTTTGAAGAAAAGGGGATTTTTGGCTTGTGATGTGAACAGTTATGAAAGTGACCGTGAGTGGATTTATTTAAGAGGAGTGAGGGACCATTTAGAACAGGTAACAATTTTGGGTAGACGGATCATTTCATAACGGGTAGGATGCTTGGCTTCCAACGAAAAGAAAAAGAGAGGGACTGACATATTAATGATGTGGCACCATTCTAGCCGTAATAAGTTGTGGATGAGAGTACATAGGAACTACTAACCTGTGTCAAAGAAACCAGGTTCCCGGACAGATTTTGTAAATGTGAATTTATCCTTTTGACCAAAATGCGATATCATTAGCTACTTGTTTGCTCTGTAATCGCCATTCGTGTCTACCAGCAACGGTATAGAGATGAGTTAGACTATGTAATGGCACATTTTAGCCATTTTACCTATTCAACACTAGTACCAAGTGGTTCCTTTTAAAGGCTCTCTACTCAGTGCTTTGGTGAAGATGTCTGCAATTTGATATTTTGTGCTGCAAAATTTCATGCAAATGAGCCCTTTCTCAACACTGTCTCTGAGGAAGCGATGCCGCACATCAATGTGCTTTGTTCTTTTATGTTGGAGAGCACTAGTGTTGTCACATAATAAGGGAATGCATTTAGAAAACACACCAAAGTCTTCCAGCTGATTCTTGATCCATAGCAGTTGAGCACAACAAGAAGCAACCGCCACATATTCAGCTTTTGCAGTTGAAAGAGCCACTGAGTTTTATTTTCTTGTACCCCATGAGATCAGACATGATCCCAGAAAATGTGCCATACCAGGAGTGATTTTCCTATCAACCAGATAACAAGCATAATCATCATCAACATACCCGACTAAATCAAAATTGTCTCCTGAGGGATAGTAGAGAACCAAGTCATGCGTGCCTTTGAGATACCTCAGGATTTTCTTGCCAGCTTTTAGATGAGATTCCTTTGGATTAGACTGAAACTTGGCATAGAGTCCCACACAGAAAACAATATCTGGTCTTCTTGCTGTAAGATACAAGAGTGACCCTATGATACCTTTATACATGGTCTCATTCACAGAAGAAGTAGGTTCATCCATGTCCAGACGAGTAGTGGTGTCAATGGGAATATCAATGATTTTTTATCCTTCCATATCAAATCACTTCACAATCTCTTTGATGTACTTCTGCTGACTTATCATTGTCTTCTTAGGAGTTTGCTTGACTTGTAAACCCAAAAAGAAATTCAATTCCCCCCCCCCCCCCCCCCCCCCATCATGCTCATTTCAAACTTACTTCCCATGAGTGTTGCAAATTCCTCACACAGTGAATCATTTGTTGCTCCGAAGATGATGTCATCAACATAGACTTGCACAATGAGCAGGTTTCTCCCTCATTTCTTCAGAAATAAAAGTGTTGCCAATTTTTCCTCTTATAAAGCCATTTTCTAGAAGAAATTTGGACAACCTTTTATTCCAAGCACGAGAAGCCTGCTTTAGCCCATATAATGTCTTGTCAAGTTTAAAAACATCCTCAGGATTCTCATGATTCTCAAATCCAAGTGGTTCCTTGACGAAGACTTCTTCTTTGAGAAAGCCATTCAGAAATGCACTTTTGACATCCATTTGGAACAATTTAAATCCATATGAGATTCAAAGGCAATGAGGATTCTGGTTGCCTCAATTAGAGCAACAGGAGCAAAAGTTTCATCATTGTCAATCCCTTCTTCTTGATTGTAGCCTTGAACTACTAGCCTTGCCTTGTTTCTTGTTGTGTTTTCAAACTCATCAAGTTTGTTTCTGAATACCCACCTGGTACCTATAACAGTTCGGTCGGCAGGTTGTGGAACCAGGTGCCATACGTTGTTCCTCTCAAATTGATGGAGTTCTTCTTGCATAGTCGTAATCTAATCGGCATCTTTCAATGCTTTCTTGATATTTTGGGATCAATTTGAGGGAGAAAAACTGAGAAGGCAAGCGAGTTTCTTGTATTTTATCTGATTTGGATTCCTGAGTCAAGTGGAGTGATCATATTTTCAAGAGGATGTGAACTTTTGTGCTTCCAGTTAGACACCTGGACCTCATTGTGAGAAGGTCAAGGTATTTCTGAATGTGATCCTTGATTGTCGTGAGTTCCGCTTCTCAGCTCAGCATGTAGGGTGCCTTGAACAGCATCAACAACTTTGTTCTCAGCTTCAGTTGTTGTGATTAAGGAACCAGGTTTCTCCCAATCTGTTGAAGATATGACTGCACCATCATCATTTGATTCCTTGACGTGGCTCATCATGTCAGCTTTTCCATTTGCTATGTCAGTGACTTCACTAGGGATAGTTGATTGTTTTATATCTTGATCAATCTTATCATGTGAATCTTTCTCACATGAGTGGTGAGATTTATCAAAGTTCACATATATACTTCCCTCAATGCATTGAGTTCTTTTGTTGTATACTTTGTAGGCTTTACTTTGTGATGAATAGCCAGAAAGATTCCTTCATCACCTTTGGCATCGAATTTTCCAAGTGCTTCCTTGCCATTGTTGAGGACAAAACGTTTGCATCCAAATATCCTTAGATGTGTCAGCTTGGGCTTCCTCCCGTTCAGCAGTTCATTTGGGGTTTTGTTCAGAAGGGACCTGATCATGCACCTGTTCACCAAGTATCATGCAGTGTTGACGACTTCTGTCCAGAAATTTTTTGCAATGCCACTGTCAATAAATAATGTTCTTGCCATGTCTTCAAGGTTCCTATTCTTCCTCTCCACAACACCATTTTGTTGAGGTGTTCTTAGCTGAAAAATTATGAGTAATTCCACTTTCAGCAAAGAACTCGTTGAATTTGGCATTGTCAAATTCTGTGCCATGATCCGACCTTAATTACTACATTATGGCTCATCTTCACCTGGATCTTCTTCACAAGCGTGGAAAATACTTCAAAGGTTTTATCCTTGGATCCGAGAAATAGAGTCCAGGTGAATCTTGAATAGTAATCCATAATAACAAAGATATACTTCTTTCCTCCTCTACTCGGCACTCTCATAGGTCCATATAGATCCATATGGAGGAGATCATCTTCATCATCGTCAGATTGTGCCATCAGGGCAAATATAGAGTCATATTCAGTTGCTTCACTTTCTATTGCCATCATGGAGTTGTCACCTTTTTCATCATCTTCTCCAAATTCGCTGGAAGACTCTCCGTATGCAGCAAAAGCATATTTCACAACATTGTCAGTGACATCTTTTCTTTTGAATCGTTTGTCAGGAACCTGGTTCCTCTTAGATGCTTTGTCTATGTTGTGTTTGTACTGATCTTGCTTGAGGAGAGGAAAATACTTGATGAAATGTCCTGACTTCCCACACTTATGACATAGGTAATAGCCTCTTTGCTTGCTGGAGCTGCCCCGTTTTGGAATACCTCCATTTATGTGAACCATTTTCTGAAATCTTTTTTTCAGGTAAGCCATATCAGCATCCTCACCATTTGATTCATTGTTGTCTGTCTTGAGAACCAAGTTCTTCTTCCTTTTGGGATCTCTTCTCTAATCATCCTTCTTCTTCTTCTTCTTCTTCTTCTTCTTCTTCTTCATTTCATAAGTTTTCATATTGCCAATGAGTTCATCAATTCAGCTTCTATAGATCCTTTACCTCCGTGATACATTTACTTTGCTTTCCCAGGAATCAGTTAATATGCTGAGTATTTTCCTGACACGTTTGTTCCTTGAAATGATTTCCCAGAGAATGGAGATCATTGATGATAGAGGTGAAGCGAGTGTGCATGTCCTGAATGGACTCATCATCCTACATCCCGAAGAGCTCATACTCTGTGGTTAGCATATCAATCTTCGACTGCTTGACTTGAGTTGTCCTTTCATGAGCTGTTTGGAGAGCTTCCCAGATCTCCTTAGCAGATTGGCATGCTGAAATCCTATTGTATTCATCTGTTCCAATGCCACAACCGATGATTTTTTTGCTTGAAAGTTCTTCTTGATAGCCTTGCGGACAAGATCGTTGTATTCCTTTCTAGTTTTGGGAACAGTTACTGTTGGGTCGCCACTGGTCTTCGTAGGGACGAAGGGTCCATCACAGATTACATCCCAGAGCTCTGAATCTTCAACCATGACACAATCATGCATCCTTGTCTTCCACCATCTATATTATTGGCCATTGAATCTTGGTGGTATGTAGGTAGATTGACCTTCTTCATAGTTTGGTGGAGAAGCCATGAGGATCCTTTCTAAGTGTTAGCCCGATAGAAAGAACCTGCTCTGATACCAATTGATAGAAACTAAGGGTCCACCAAACTATATAGAGAAACAGGTTCTCTATTAGTTCCCACAGGACACACGCACACTACAGTAAGTAAATGACACAATGAAATTTTACGTGGAAAACGCCCAGCTTATGGGATTAAAACCCACGACTTACCCTTGTAGGATTTCAACTTCACTACTGAGCAAACTTCATATTACAACCTATTGTAACCTAGGAATTAACCTTATAATCCTTCACTTACTTATAACAACTTTATTACAAGCCCGTTTGTAATAACTCTATTACAAAGCTTACAACTCTACTAACTCTAGCCAAGACACAAACACAAGGTTTATGATTTTACAAAGTTTCCTACACAATGCTTCTAACTAAGCCAAGTAGGAATTACAAGTAAAGTAATTTAACAAAGGTGAAACACAACTAAGGACATGTAATGACTCAATACAGGGAACTGGTCCTTTGTTATGTTGTTTTTTGTTCTTGATGCCCTTGAGAATCACTTGCAAGATTGACGCACACACTTGAGAGAATGCTAGATGGATTATTCAATGTTCAAGTGATGTTTTGCCTTTGATTCAATGTTAATATTACATAGGTGACATCACTTGAATGATGAAAACATGATTGGTACAAGGGAATTCCCAATAAAGTTGACTGCTGCACTGTTTGCACTATTGCGTGTGCACGCAGTAACTTTACAGCTGTTGGGGGGGTTGACTCGTACAGTCACTAAGGGAACTGGTGTCCATCTGTTTTCTTTGCTGTTTCTTTTACTCTGAAGAGTTGATTCACGTCCCCAACTTGAGACTTGTTATTCTTACGTACTTGAGGATGTGTATCAGGTTCCTTATCTGGTTCTTATCATTAATTTTGTTAGATCATCAAAACACAACAAGAATGCATATAACCTATCATTAATTGGATAAATTATTTTAGGAGGAACAAATTAAAATTTCATTTCTTTAAGCTAAAAAAGCTATATTCTTTATATTTTGTTTATTGGATAGCCAATAATAATGAGGTATTATGTGGCTATAAAAGAATCCTAGGTAGTATTAAGCTTGTAACGTGAAAAAATTGTGTTTCTTCTCTTTGTTCATGTGTGTGTATGTGTGTATGTGTGTGTATATATATATATATGTATATATATGTATACACAGAAGAATGGAACGGACGCACGAGACCGAAATCGCGGCCAGGAACCTTTCGTATTGAGACCCACGAAAGAAGAACGATGTGTTCATCGTCGGGCATGATAAAGCAACGCTTCCCGGACCCAGGATGAATTCTAAAGCCACAAGAAAAATGGTAAATGGTTATACATGATGGATAAAAGGGCCGTGATATTCGTACCTGACCAGATATCACGACGTGGATCTCGCTCGATGTCGGTTACAGATCAATATTAATGAAAAAGGAAGATTTTTACCTTTTTTACACTTGTACTAGGGGAGAAATTCTCCTACTACATTAAGGGTTTTTTTTTCCTTTTGATAGACACACTTTTACACGCAAACCAAAGCAACACAAATTCATTTCTCTGCTTTCAAGCTATTTAAAAGTTCTCACTTTACTATTTGTTCTTCATTCAGAATTGGCTTCAAACCAAGGGGCCGATCGAGGGCAGAATTACTGTTCAACCTAAGTTCGAGTTGGGCCGTAACATTACAATTGGTTTGATTATTCATTTTGTCTTTAAATCATTTATCTAATATTCTTGATAATTTATGTTGAATCAATCCACTCCTTAAAACCGCGTACAAATTTAATTGCTATTCGTTTTAAGGGTAAACAGTTTGACGCCCACCGTGAGGCTAAGGGTAATAGTGGTGATTTGATACAAATCTCCATAAAACACTCTATTTTATGCTTGTTATATAAAATCTTAGTTTCAGGTCAATTTAAAAAGGTCAAATTCTCAGTTTTCCCACTTGAACGTTGATGCTGAGTCTGGCCACTTTGGCGAAAAAAATAACATGTTGCCCAAGCAACGAGGTGCCTCCTGCTGACCCCAAAGGAGTCCTAATTGCCGATTTGGTCGATACTAACTCACAGTTGGCCATCGACATCAATTTGCCAAGTGATTTCAAAAATAGCGTTCGCACGAGACCCCGACAAACAGCTCGAGAGGGGACCGAAGGCGAAGACGATGGAGTAAGCCTACGAATAATGTTTGAAACGTTGAAGGATCAACAGGCAGAGATATCGCAACTACAAAATCAAATCCATGCCCCTAGTAGGGTTGAGCCCGAACAATCCCAGGAAAATATTCGAACAAATGAACGGATCACTGAGAGACCGGGTGAAGCTGAGGTAAGGGTCAATCCCCAACTAATGAAAATGCTTGAAGCATTAATGAAGCGGGTGGAATCAGGTGAAAAGAAAATTGAGGCCAATGACAAGAAGGTGAAGACATACAATTCCAGGGTCGATCAAATCCTGGGAGCACCCCCGATATTGAAAAGGGCGGATTCCAAGAAGTTTATCCAGAAGCCTATTCCTCCAAGCGCGGCAATAAAGCCGATCCCAAAGAAGTTTTGTATGCATGATATCCCAAAATATAATGGAACTATGGATCTGAATAAGCATGTGACCTCCTATACACGACAATCAAAGGAACGACTTGGAAGATGATGAAATTGAATCCGTGTTAGCAGACTTTATCCAAAGACGCAATGATATGGTATCAGAACTTATCCCCAAGTTCCGTTGAGTCATTTTCTATGCTTGCAGATGCTTTCGCGAAGGCCCATACGGGGGCTATCAAGGTCGAGACCAGAAATTTGAAACTTTTCAAGGTTAAACAAAGAGACAACGAGATGCTTAAGGAGTTTGTGTCGAGGTTCCAGATGCAATAGATGGACCTACCTCTGTCGCAGATGATTGGGCCATTCAAGAATTCACTCAAGGGATTATCCCTCGAAGCTCCTTGGCTTCATAGCAACTAAAATAAAATTTGATAGAGTACCTGGCGGTAACTTAGGCCGACGTCCTCAACAGGTACCAGTCATAGATCAGGGTCGAGGATGACCACCTCGAATCCCCTTCTGGGTATATTTATCCCATCAGGATCGAAGAAAGGTCTAAGAGAGACGTCGATTATGAGTCCGGGCGTCACCCTACAAGGAACAAAAAAAGAGGCATTCGAAGGTCCTGAATACGAGGTTTGATGAGAAAAAATGGTTTCGACAGGCCACTCGAGGTACGAAAGTACATTGATTATCAGAGTATAACTTCAACGTTGATGCTTCCAGCATCGTATCAGCCATCAGACTCATCAAGGAGACCAAGTGGCCCCGACCATTGTAGTCCGACCCTACCTAAAGAGATCCTAACTTGATGTGTAAGTATAACTACACTCATGTTCATAGGACCGAGGATTGGTGACAATTGAGAGAAGAAGTTGCCTGATTGTTCAATGATGGCCACCTCCGAGAGTTTCTAAATGATTGAGTCAAAAACCACTTCAGTAACAGGGACGCCAACAAACAGGCAAACAAGAGGAGCCTCAACACGTCATCAACATGATGATTGTAGGGGTCGATGTCCCTCAAAGGCCAATGATAAAGAGCACTAAAGTATCTATCTCAAGGGAAAAACACACCTGAGATTCTGTCCCGGAGGGAACCATTTTGTTCAACAACGAGGATGTTGAAGGCAACGCACAACCTCACAATGATGGATGGTAATATCCATACTTATAAATAAAGCTCGAGTTAAATGTGTGTGGTTTGATCTAGGTTGCTCGCCCAACATCGTCAGATCGAGGGTCGTAGAGCATTTGGAGTTACAAGACCAAATAGTGTCGGCGGTCCATGTGTTGAACATATTTAACATGACATGTGAAACCACTAAAGGGGAGATAACCATGTCGATGAACACCGTCGGGATGATCCAAGAGACAAAGCTCTACGTGATCGAAGGGGATATGAGGTACAACGCCCTATTCTAAAGGTCGTGGGTTCATAACATGAGGGCGGTACCCTCTACCTTACACTAGGCATTGAAATTCCCTACGGCGGGAGGAGACAAGACGGTGTATGATGAGAAGCCGGATGCAAAGGAGATGTTCGCAGTCGACGAGGTAATCCTGGTGCCCGTGGTTTCGACGTCAAGGAATGCGGAGCAGACCAGATAGGAAGAGATTAAATAGCATTCAAAGATGTCGATATCGGTCGAACCTCAAGAACGATGAATAGATGAGAAGGATGATTATGGGTCCTAAGATCATTCATAGCTCATGATGACACGGACGCCACCAAATCGATGATCAAAGAGTTGGAGCAGGTCATATTAATCAAACACCTAACGGATCGAAGGGTATAGCTGGACACGGGGTTAACCCTCGAGCTCAGGAAAAAACTCATTGATTTTCTTAAAGCTAACATAGATTGTTTCGCTTGGTCCCATCTTGACATGACAGGGATCCTACTGGAGGTAACCACTCATAAGCTGAGTTTGGACCTGAAGCTCCATCCGGTTAAGCAGAAGAGGAGACCACAGTCAGAGGTCAAGTATGTGTTCATCAAGGACGAGGTATCCAAAATCCTTAAAATAGGATCCATTCGGGAAGTTAATACCCAGAATGGTTAGCTAATGTAGTGGTAGTGCCTAAAAATGGAATAAGGTAAGTATGTGTGTAGATTACAATGATGTAAACAAGGCATGCCCCAAGGATTCTTTCCCTATGCCTAACATCGATTGAATGACCGACGGGACAGATGGGCATGAGATACTCAACTTTCTCGATGCCTATTCTGGGTAGAAACAAATTCGGATGGACCCGGACAATCAAAAAAAAAATTATCACTAAATTTGACACATACTATTATAATATAATGTCGTTCGGATTAAAGAATGTCGGTGCCACCTATCAACACCTAGTAAATTGGAAGTTCAAAGAACAGATAGGAAAATCTATGGAAGTTTATATTGACGACATGTTAGTCAAGTCCCTGTGATCAGAGGACCATTTGAAACATTTGCAGGAGAACTTCGACATACTAAAGAAATACAATATGAGGTTGAAACCCAGAGAAGTGCACATTCGGGGTGGATAAAGAAAATTCCTCGGGTTCATGGTGTCAAATCAAGGGATCGAGATCAATCCCAACAAAATCAAAGCCATGGAAGACATCACCACGGTGGACAATGTCAAGGTTGTTCAAAGGCTGATCGGGCGTATAATTGTCCTGGGCCGGTTCATATCTAGGTCCTCTAACAAAAGCCATTGATTCTTCTCACTGTTAAACAAGAAGAATAACTTTTCTTGGACCCCAGAATGCCAACAAGATTTGGAAGAACTCAAACGGTACCTATCGAGTCCCCCCTGCTCCACACTCCGAATGCGAACGAACATTTGTACCTTTACTTGGCAGTTTCCGAGGTGACGGTAAACCGAGTCTTAGTCTGGGAGGAAGAAGGTACGCAATTTCCTATTTACTATATCAGCAGAACTCTAGGCGAGGCCGAAACAAGGTATCCACACCAGGATAAATTGGTGTTGCTTTGCAAGCGCCTCCAAAAAGCTAAAGCCGTACTTTCAATGCCACCATATATGTGTCGTAACTTTTTTCCCGCTGAGGAACATCATGCACAAACTCGAGCTCTCGGGCCGGTTGACCAAATGGGCCGTCGAAATTAGCGGGTACGATATCGAGTATCAACCCCAAACCGCCATAAAATCTCAATTTTGGCAAACTTCGTGGCCGACTTTATGCCGACCTTAATACCCGAAGTCGAGAGGGAATTACTCCTAACCTCAGGGATCACTTCGGGGATTTGGACCCTTTTTACAGATGGTGCCCTAAATGCGAGGGGTCCAGGATCGTAATTGTATTAAAACCACCTACGGGAAATGTAATTAGGCAATCTATTAGAACTGTGAAAATGACTAACAATGAGGCTGAGTATAAGGCCATTATTGCAGGTTTAATATTAGCTAAAAGCCTTGGGGCCGAGATTATCGAAGCCAAGTGCGACTCCCTCATCATGGTAAACCAAGATAGCGGGACATTCGAAGTAAAAGAAGAACATATGTGAAGGTACTTGGACAATTTACAGGTAACACTGCATCAATTCAGGGAATGGACGTTGTACCACGTACCCCGAGATGAGAACAGTGAGGCCGATGCTCTGGATTACTTGGGGTCTTACGTCGATGCTGATGAATTTAGTTAGGGAACAGTAGTGTAGCTCATGAAGTCGGTGATTGAAGAAGGCTACGCCGAAGTAAGCTCAAAGAGTTTAACATCGAACTGGAGGAACAAGTACATAGATTACTTGAAGACCAGAAAATTGCCTTCGTCGAGAGTCTTGCATACCAAGGCTGCCAGATTTAGCTTGGCCTAAGGGGCACTGTTCAGGAGAACCTTCGATGGCACGCTACCCAGATGCTTGGGATCGGAAGAGACCGAATACACCTTGAGAGAAGTTCACGAAGGCACTTGCGGGAACCATTCAGGGGCAGAATCTTTGGTTCAGAAACTAGTTAGGTCCGGACTGGAACGAGATGGAGAAAGATGCAAAGGACTTCGTACGAAAATGTGACGACTGCCAAAGACACCCCCTGATGATCTATCAACTAGGAGAAATGTTGCACTCGGTTTTGTCCCCATGGGCACCCGATAAAGTTCAATTCATATTATTCATGACCAATTCTTTTTCCAAATAGGTGGAGGCTCAAGCCTAAAGATCTGGGAGAAAGAAGTCATCGACTTCATCTGGGACCACATAATATGTCGATTTGGGAACCGGCCGATATTGTTTGCGATAATGGAAAATAATTGTCGACAACAAGGTGAATAAAGTTTTCGGATATATTAAGATCAAGAAAATACTATCAACATCGTATCACCCTAGTGTAATAGGCATGCAGATAAACAAACAAGAACATAATTCAAAACCTAAAAAAGAGGTCGACCAGTATGAAAGGAGAACCTGCCCGAAGTCCTGTGGGCATACCGTACAACATCAAAATCTAGCACTGGGGCCACTCTATTTTCATTATTCTATGGAGAAGAAGCCTTAATGACAGTCGAGGTGGGGGAACCAAGCCTCAGGTTCCAATATATGATAGAAGATCCAAACGGCGAGGCCATGATCACGAACCTGGAACTATTGGATGAAAGGCGAGAGGTTGCCCTAGTCCGGTTGGCCGCCCAGAAACAGTGAATAGAAAGGTATTACAATCGAAGAGCCAGCTTCTGACACTTTCAAGTCGAGGACTTGGTGTGGAGGAAAGTAATATTACACACCAGGAACCTGAACGAAGGTAAGGTGGGACCGAACTGGGAAGGACCATATCGAATTATCAGAATAACGGGCAAAGGCTCGTAAAAACTCGAAGCGGGAAACAGTGTATTGATGGTAGGCTAGGAACACGTGTTTTAGCCATATTCTACAATCTAATTACTACAATTTGAGCGTGTTTGAGTGATCACGCTCATCTATGTCTTATAGAAAGACTAAACGGGCGCTGCAAATATAATCCGGGGTATTACGCCTAGAGTCGATCCCACAGAAAATTTACGTATCAATCAAGCCGTCAGAATACAAAACTTTTACTTAATAAATTTTCTCAAGACTTTTGAATATCAATTGGTGATGTTTTACTATTTCTACTGATAAAATTAATAAACTACTGATTAACTAACAATATGATGTAAACAATTATAATAAAGATCAAAGATTATGGTTTCCCCCGTCGGTGAACTTCCTTCTCGGATACTTCTTATTGTTTGATTAGTTGTCTCTATCAATCATGAACACTCTATCTACCATAAATATCTCTCAAGTAATTATTATATTTTACTAGATGCACTCTCTCAAGTTACGCTAGCTAGATTGCATTACAATTCACTTTAAATTGCACCCGAAGTATCGTTATTTCTAATCCAACTTCTAAACCCTCGGTTATGACTTTCGTCTATACTCCGGAGTGATGTTGTTCAAACAAATACCTAAATAGGCACTCTATCTAAAGTAGATACATAATAAATAGGAACAGCTAATTGAGGGCCCTTCAATCAACTACAACAAGAACGTAGTTGAACAAATAGAGATTAATCAACCAATCAAAACTATATTAATATCACAANAAGAAATTAGCTACTCATGCTCATAATAATCAACTCTAAAATAACTTGCATAATTAAACTACAAAGCAATGAATAAAAGATGTAAAATCAATGTTTTTCTTCTCTGAGTAGTATTCCACAGGCGTCTCTTGTCTCTAATGGAATCCCCCTCAAAGTTGTGTTTTTGGGTCTATTTATATATTTGGGACAAACCCTAAACGTGTAGGAGACTTCTATTCAAACCGAAAAACACTTAAAACCTTCAAAACTCGGATTGGACCGGACCAGGGACCAGGCGTTACACGACAAACGCCTGGCTAACCCCTGGCCAGGCCTGGCGTTAGGACCAAACACATGGCTAGGCCAGGCTTTACAACCCAAACGCCCCCCAAACGCTTGGCATGGCCAGACTTTACAGCCCAAAAGCCTGGCTATAGCCAGGTTCGCTCCTTTTTGACTCTTGAGCGTATTTTTGACGTTTATGCCTCCATTTAGCTCGGCTTCCATCTCCAATTCACCTACACAATAAATAGGCTTCATTATGCTCAAACGAGGTGTATTTTTACCATTAACGCACATAAAATGTAAGGCACATAATGCGTTAAACCATGAATTCTAGCCACACATCAACACCCCACACTTAAACATTTGCTCGTCCTCGAGTAATCAAACTACTCATGAACACAACTTATTAAGCAAATACCTTAATGCGTTATACCAAGAATTTTTAAAACAGTTCAAGCACAGAGGTGTGACATCCTCGCCTCAATAGTAGACTCACATATACCATGCGTTATTCACAATCCACTCACTACTCTAACTTAGAGGTCAACCACATTACCTTTCCTTCATGAATCATGTTCCCTCACCAATTCAAAGAGCTAGTTCCACCCACAATGAGATTAAAAAACACTTAGGAACTCAAGATAGAAAGAATTCACTCACGCTCAGAAATAATATTCATATGCCACAAAAGATGCACCATAGGCTTGCCCGTAGTGTACTACTCTACTAATCGAGCTCATTCAGTCTAGGATTAAGTAAGACTTTATTTGGTTGTAATGTAGGTTGCGAGACGGGTAGGATACATTTAGATATAAGAGTGACTACACCTCCCTAAGCACTTTAATACATATACTTTAGCATTTAACCTCAAACTTATATTAAGCCAAACTCCACCTTCACATCAATGTTATTACCCCATACTTCTTTAAGCATAATTACATCAAGAGTCACCACTTGTTAAGTAATATATATATATATATTTGCACAACAATACAACTATATTTTTTTTTCAACTTTTTTTTTTCTCAAGTGACTCTTACTTTTCTTTTTCAAAACAGTGCACCTTTCTACTTATTTCAATTATTCCCCTCAAAAACCAACCTACCACCCCACACTTTAACTTTTCCATATTTCATCACTTTTTCAGTGCTTACGAGAGGTGACAAGGTTCAAATATATGATCNTCAAATATAAGATCGATTCAAATAAAGGGATATGGCTTGTAATGTGGTTGCCAAAGAAACAAGATTATAGGCTCAACGGGGTTAACTACGATACATAACAATTAGGCGGATAAAATATACATAGTTGGCTCAACAAAGAAATGCCTATATCACTTCCAAGACTGAACAAAACTACTATTTCGCTTTGCATACACACGGGGCAAGTTCTAGACATCAAATGCAATGCATAGAATACATACAAACCTCACACACACATGACACATAACTCACTCAGGATTGGATCTATCACGACACTCCAATCAAAGCAGTTAAGCAACTTTAAGAATCCACGATTTAAGGTATTTATCCTGGAGTCAAAAAATATTGAGCCTAAGCGTCACAACCAAAGTACTGACTATTCTCAAGACATCACAAAGTTCTGAGATATTGCTGCGATTAATTTCTCAACCATGTGGTTACTAATCCTAAAAATTAAAAACTACCTACACCTAGTTCAATTAAAAACCCTTGAAAAAGAACCGTGGTCCAAAGAAAAACCAAGGGGGAATTACTACACTACCAAAAACAAAAAATCTTTTTGGTATTTTCTTTAGACTTGCTTCCCTCAAGAGAACTGTCAAGGAGATCCATCGTCGGGAAGAGTCCACATATTACTAACAAGAAAAGCTAAAACTACTAACAAGGAAGCACACTAAACACAACAAACCACAACAAATATGTACAACACCCCTCACTTAAATCATGCAATGTCCTTAGTGCAACACATATAGACAAAACAAGAAATAAAAGTAAGGTGCAAGAAACTCCCTGATCCAAGTAGCTTTGCCATCCTTTCCATTGGTTTTGCTTTCCATGCTCCTTTGAGAAACCGCTTGAATCACTTTATGTCTCCACTTTAAACTTACGAATTGGACCCCAAGTTTTGATTCTGCTCTATGATCGTGCTCTTGGGGTGGTGGAACAAATCTGCCTGGCCCAATAAAATAATGTAGTAATCTGCGCTTCTTGGACTTTCGATGAGATGTGTATTCCCGACTTTCTGGCAAGAAGAATTCCAGAATGTAGGCATCTTGTTCTTTATTCCTTGGCTCCTCAAGTAGTTCGGGTGACTCTATTTTCATATCATCATCCAAACACAATGTGAAAAAATGGTTTGAGTGTGTACCAACATCCTCAACACTAATGACACTAGATTCAACAAAATATGTATCATCAATGTCCTTGGTTAACTCTAGTATCTTTTCTACCACATCAGCATCCTCCGATTTCAGTTCCAACCTAGGTGGTTCTTCAATAGATGGCCTGGCCGGCGGGTTCTCTCTTTCCTCTACGTATAGTGACTCAAACTCGAGAGCCTTTGGCCATACCCCTTTTTGCTCAAGTGCTAACACCCAATCTGCCAGTTCTTCACCATTCATATCATNATTCAAAAGATGACCTGGCCAGCGGGTTCTCTCTTTTCTCTAAGTGTAATGAATCAAACTCGAGAGACCTTGGCCACACCCCTTTTCCTTCAAGTGCTAACACCCAGTCTGCCAGTTCTTCACCGTTCATATCATCTAGATTCTTCAAACATTCATTCAAAGGGTCCCCAATAGTCAGGACGCATCATCTTTTTCTGGGATCATGTTCACAGCATCAATAAGAGAGCAGTTGGCGAACTCACTTGGTCGCCTCATAGACTTCTGCACGTTGAAAGTGATTTCTTCATCATTGAGCCTCATCTTAAGTTCACCAGTCTCACAATCGATAAGGGCTCTGCCTGTGGCCAAGAATGGCCTTCCCAAGATTATGGGAATTTCCTCATCCACTTTACAATCTAGTATCACAAAATCAGCAGGGAACACAAACTTCCCCACTTACACCAATACATCGTCCAGAATGCCTGACGGTCTCTTTACCATCTTGTCATCTAGCTGCAATAACATTGAAGTTGGTCTGGCTCTACCAATCCCCAGTATTTTATATATGGCCAGCGGCATCAGATTAATGCTGGCCCCCAAGTCACATAGAGTTTTGGCAAAATCTAAGTTGTCAATGGTACAAGGAATTGTAAAACTCCTTGGGTCAGATAACTTTTCAGCAATAGGACGCGTCACCACCGCACTACAAGTCTGACTAAGGGTGACAATAGCCAGATCTTGGAAGTCAAATTTTATGGACATCAAGTCCTTCATCATTTTAGCATAGCCAGGCATTTCCTTCAACGCATCAATCAATGGGATATTTACCTGTATTTGCTTTAGCATGTCCAAGAACTTTTTGTACTATTCATCCTTTTGGTATTTGGCCAGCCTCAGAGGGAATGGAGCTGGTGGTCTCTTTTTCCCAGTGATTTGGGAATTTTCTTTCTCAGCCACCACCTCAACTACCGGCTCCTGGGCTATCTCCACTTCTTTTTCAGTCTCACTTTGTGCACTGGGTTCTCCTTCAGTAGGTTGCATTGTTACATTGGTCAAGTTTTTTGAATCATCAAGTTCAATTGGCATGGGTACCAGTGTCTCGGCCTGCCTGATTTCACGAGCTCTCTCCCTCTCTCCAGCTCCAAGTCTAAGTCCCTGCCATTGCAGAGAGTCACTGCCATCAGCTGTCGTAGGATTTACCTGAGTATCTGCAGGTAAAGTCCCACGAGGACGATTTTTCACTGCCGTAGATATCTGGACCAACTGTACTTCAATATTTTTAATAGCTGCATCATGTACATCTACTCTCTCACTGATTTTGGCATTTTGCCCAATAACCTGCTGCAACATAGCTTCTAACCTGGAGAACCCATCTTCTTGCCTTCCCCCTTATTGATGTTGAGGAGGGTAGTATGTTTGTTGTTGATTCTGATGGTTATAACCTTGTGGCCTCTGATATGGTGTTGCATTACCTTGTGGTCTCATGACACCCATATTACCACTGTTCTGTTGTTAGTGAGGTGGTCTATACGGTTGAACTTGCTGACCCCAGTTCTGCCCCCTTGTCTTTGGCTTCCATAATTCGACACATAATTCATGTTTTCTGGATAAGGAGGGTGATCACATTCTGCATTCCACTGATTACCAAATGGTTGACTAATACAAGATGTGCATAAGCCTCCATTGGTTGTATCCACGATGTGTACCTGTTGCTTTTGCCCTGATTCCTCCACCTTCTTAGTTAATATGTTCATCTGTGTTATCAAGGTGGCCACGTTCTCTGCAATAGTATTGGATGGATCGAATGACACTGAGTGAACTACAGGAATAATGGGTGCATTCCTTGTTGTCCATCCTGAATTCTGTGAAATTTTATCAAGCAAGATCAGACTTTCTCTCCACGTTTTGATCAAGAATGCTCCACCAGCTGAAGCATCAACATTTTCCTTAACAGTATCAACCAGACCCATATAAAAACGTTGCCCCAACATCTTCTCCGGAATACCATGACGTGGACAGATAACCAGCATTCCCTTAAATCGTTCCCATGTCTCATGCAATGTTTCAACTTGTTTCTGTCTGAAGCTCAAGATTTCATCAATTTGTTGAGCAGTCTTGTTGGGTGGATGAAACTTGTTCACGAACTGCTTAACTAACTCCTCCCATTTGGTAATGGAATTGATGGGGAGTGAGTTTAGCCAACTCTGGGCAGCTCCAGTCACTGAGAATGGAAACAACAACAGTTTTATTGCCTCCTGAGTGACGTTTGGCTGCCTCTGTGTTTTGCAAATTGACAGGAAGTTCTTCACATGCTGCTTGGGGTCTTCGATGTATGACCCTGAGAATAGTCCCTTGTTCTGTAGCTAGTGCAGCATATTATTTGTAATCTGGAAGGACTCAGCCTGTATCTGAGGGATTAGTATCGCAGTGGCCAAATTCTCTACCGTGGGTTGTGCCCAGTCATATAAAGGAGCCTCTGCCCCTATCTGCGCAACTGGGTCTACCACACCATCTCCATTGTTGTTCTTGTTGTTTGGATCTTCCATGTCGGGTCCAAGTTGTTCAATTGATGGTTGTTGTTTGTTTTTCCGATTAGCCCGGTTTAGGGCCTTAAAAAATTTCTCGGGTTCTGATAAGGCTTCAACTACTTCACCAGTTCTCTATGAGTTTCTAGGCATGCACCTGTACAACCAAGTTAGACGACGTTAAACTTTCAATGTATAAATAAAAATTGAAGAAAATTGACTATATTTCAGAATTTTGTATTTCTTCCTACTCCAATTGATAACACCGTTAATTCCCCGACAACGACGCCAAAATTTGATCACGCTCAACTATGTCTTATAGAAAGACTAAATGGGCGCTGCAAATACAATCCGGGGTATTACGCCCAGAGTCGATCCCACAGGGAATTTACGTATCAATCAAGCCGTCAGAATACAAAACTTTTACTTAGTCAATTTTCTCAAGACTTTTGAATATCAGATGGTGATGTTTTACTATTTCTACTGACAAAATTAATAAACTACCGATTAACTAACAATATGATGTAAACAATTATAATAAAGATCTAAAGTTATGGTTTCCCCCATCGGTGAACTTCCTTCTCGGATACTTCTTATAGTTTGATTAGTTGTCTCTATCAATCATGAACACTCTATCTACCATAAATCTCTCTCAAGTAATTATGATAATTTACTAGACGCACTCTCTCAAGTTACGCTAGCTAGATTGCATTACAGTTCACTTTAGATTGCACCCAAAGTATCGTTATTTCTAATCTAACTTCTAAACCCTCGGTTATGACTTTTGTCTATACTCCAGGAGTGATGTTTTTCAAACAACTACCTAAATATGCACTCTCTTTCAAGTAGATACATAATAAATAGGAACAGCTAATTGAGGGCCCTTCAATCAACTACAACAAGAACGTAGTTGAACAAATAGAGATTAATCAACCAATCAAAACTATATTAATATCACAATAAGTTTATCCCC